>PVKE010018393.1:0-29602 GCA_004027555.1 Craseonycteris thonglongyai | reverse complement strand
AATATTTTAAGAAAGTTTATAAATTTGTGTTGGGCCACATTCAAAGCCATCCTGGGCTGCAGGTTGGACATGCCTGGTCTAGAATTTCTAGTCCCTTGGAATTAGATCTTGCCTTTGTCCATGGAGCACCTGTTTTGGGAAAGGTACTTGGACAGTAAAATGAACTGTGGGCTTGTGGGAAGGTAAGGCATGAAGCAAATAGTGGAGAGATGGCTAAGGCAGAGGAGAAAGCAGGAGAGCCAAGAGGAGGAGCTAACAGGGCAAGAAGAAAAGGTGATGTAAGTGGTAGCGTGTAGAAGAGGAGGTTGGTTCTAGAGAGAGAATCTAGAGAAAAATAAGTGGTGAAGGAAGAATGGAGGTAGAACGGGTTCAAAGTAAGGCAGGAAAAACAGTAGTAAACAAGTGTTTAAGGGAGAGTTGGAGGTACAGAGTAGGGGAAGGTGAGATAAGTAAGATCAGGAGGATGGTGAGGAAGGAAGAGATGGATGCTCTCTCCAGTTTCTGCTAAAGTAGGTTGGAGTCACTGCTTATGGTCACTGTGTCTGCTTATGTTGGAAGTGGAACCCCAGCAGTGTGGGGCAGGTCCGGTGGTTAGTATTTCACAGTTCCTGAGGGAGAGTGATAAAGTGATGCTTATCCTTTCACTTTTGCAAAGAGTTATAAAGTTCAAGTGAATGAGGTGTATCATCAAATCACTGTACCTTTCTTTTCTTCTGAAAACATTAAGCATATGCTTCAGTAAGAGTTTCTTTGAGGATAAATATTGCATACCTGAAAAATTGAATTTTTCATATTTTATTCAAGATGAGAGAGACAGGAAAACTCAAGCTAAACATTTTTAAAGATACAAGTTATAATATTATATAGCCGCTTTGGGTAGCGTGTATTCTGGAGCGCTTGTTTTGAGATGTGCTGTTTTTCTGGAGAACTATCATCACGGAGCAGGTGATATTTTAAAACAGTAGCCATGGCCTACCTTAAAGTGGAATTATTCTGGAGTTGGTTACCAGTTAGAAGACTTGGATGTGGGATAGAGGGAGGGACTTTGAGGAGCTGTAGGAGAGAATTTTGCCAAGGAAGGCAGACAGGGTTCTTCCTAAAGAAGCCCCTTGTGCTTTAAAGCAAAGTTCTGCCTAGGGCTAGCCTTTCCTGTCCAAGTGAAGGCCAGGTGCGGAGACGAGATTGCTAATCTGTTCTCATTTAGTGGTTTTCTAGCAGAGTACTATGGATGCTTGCTACATTGCAGTTAAGAATGGTGTCTTACAAATCCTTTTTGATTTGTATTTTTATGTTCGGGCAATTTTACCTAATATGTTTTTCTACTGGGGAGATACAGGAATTTAATCAGTGTGAAACCTTGGAATGTTCAAGTCTCAGAATAACTAATTAAATATATAATAAGTGAATGTGACAATTTGGCCTTACTATTCGATTTGTTTGAATATAAAAAAAAACAGCTGAAGGAAAATTATTTTGCTTAAAATAAAAGCATACTTTTGAAAGTTTGCTTTGGAGAGCAGGAAGCAATTGTATTGTAAGTATATGTAATTATCTGCCTTTCTTTTCAACCTTTCGGGATCAAATTGGTTTTCTCCAAGGAACACAATTATATGCAGGAGGCCACTTTTTGTTGAACCACTGTGTGTTGCATGCAGTGCATCCCACAAACCTGAAATCATAGATGCGCTGCTATGATTTATAATAGCCATTAATTACAGCTTTGTATTAAAGGCTTTTAGTTTTCTGCTTCAGTAAACCTAAATTCTCCTTTTGAAGAAGAATTGCTTACATGAAGTCTTATGCTAAATAGTGAAAATCCTGTCTTTTAGAGTGTCATCTGAGGCACTTGATGCAGTGAGAGCTTCTCAGTTGGCTGTAAATATGCAATGCTGACACTGTTTAACTTTGTAGGCTGATAACTGGAAGAGATACTGGTCTTGTGATGAGGTGGCGGCCCACAACATGGTTCAAAAGGAAAACTGCAAAGCATTAATCACAAAGTATTTATCCACCAGATGTTTATCATCCTTATAACGTCATGCCAGGTTTTGTACTGCACCTGGCATATACTCTTGCCAGCTAGCTCTGTGGTTCTCAACTCCAGCTGTTCTTTGGATTTACCTGGAGGCTTTAAAAAAACACCCCCCCACCCCCCACAATTAAACACTGGACTTGGATGTTGTCAAAGGGCTCGTAGTTGAATCTAATGTGAAGTCAAGCATGAAAACACAATCTGTTTAGTACTATTTGGTGGCTTTTTACTTGAAGAGTTAGATTTCTTCTTTGCTTTATTTTTGGTTTCACATTCCCTTATTCTTTCTACAAGTAGAAAATATGATCAAGTGAAACAAGTGAACAAAACAAGGGAACATTACTTTCTTTTGGGCTTTTTCCATAGTATAATTTTGTGCAGGGGTAAACATTTCCCTGACAACTCCTTTAAGTTTTATAACTTTACCTTTTTTTTAACCCATATGAAGAACGTTTATTAATCCAAGGTTTCTTTGCTAAATCCGACCATTTTATAATCCTGTCAGGAACCTGCTTTTTCAGCGAGGCTTGCCATTTTTTTTTTTCTGTGAATATTTAAAATTACATTTTGACCAAGAAGGATTTTAAAATAAGGATTTATAGGATTTTTCAATACATCTTTCTTGCAAATTGCTGATTAAACTTCATTTTGTTTAAAATTAACACGCCTGAGGAATTTATAAGGATTATCCGTCATTTTTATAAGAAAGGAGACAATGTAAGTACAGATTCATTTTGTACAGCATCCGGCTGTCCCTTTGAAACTGGGGGTAGTATTTGTTATCTACTAATCCTACTATGCTCTTTTACTTGAATATATTTGGAAGTAATAACCTAGTTATGGCTGATGGCCCTTAATGATATAAGAAGTTCTGAAGGGAGAATATTAATAATACTAATAATGGTAATAGCAATTATGGTTTCTTTTTTTCTTTAAAGATTTATTTTATTGTCTAAGAGAAGGCGAGAAAGAGAGGGACAGGAAAGGGAGGATGTGGCCCTGAGCAGTCTCCACTGTTGTACCTCACCAGTTTTTTTGACATACCGGTAGTTTTGTTCCACACAGGTGGATATGGGCCTGGCCTCACAGGGTGGGACCAAACTGGGGGTTTCCCTCCTGGGAGGTGAGAACCTTCATGGCCATCCTGGTGGTTACCTAGTTGTGCTGCAGTTTGGCGTGTTTGCTAGCACGGGCCAGGGCTGGGATTCGATCCCTGGACCTCATGGTTGCAAGGCAAGCATGCAACCTGCTGAGCTATCCTGGCATTCCCAATTATGGTTCTTGAAAACTTCCTTGGTGTTAACATCCCTGGCGGTATGATTATGTCAGGAATTTTGTACCAAAAGCGGTACCTTTTTTTGGCATGGAAATTTGGTGTTATGTATTGTAGGCCTGCAATTCTTAGTAATTACTTACTTAAACCTGAGCAAAGAAGACTCTAGTAGACAACCCGGATGTGATAAAGTATGAAACACAAAATCATGAATTATCTAATAAATAATATAATTTTATTCAATAATGTAATAAAAAATAATGAAATTTGTCAAACAAAGAAAATTCAGTAAACATCCTGAGTGTGATAAATTTTGAAGCATGGCACTGCACACAGTCCGACATCACAGTCAGGGCAATGGAATCTGGTTTCTTTTCGAACTTTCTTCCCATTGCCATCTCTCCTTGAGCAGGACACCACACACATCCTGGTAGGAGCTGCCTTTTTTGTGGTTGGCGGGATGGTGTCCATGAAATGGCGATCAGTCAGGCGTTCTGGATTGACAATGTCAACAGCACGACATCCAGATCTGTTCATGGCTACTGATGGTGTTTGGTAGTTGATAAAAATCTGCTCAGCCACCTTCCAGATAAACTCAGAATGAATAAGAGGCTTGTCACTCTTTGCTCTGTGAAGGATGTACGAGTTCCAAAGGCATTGTTCAAGAAGATGCCTGAATATCTTATAATATTTTTGTTGTTGTTTGCGCATAGCTGGATAAAATGTCATTTCCTGATCGGCTCTGTCCACACCTCCCATGGTGTTACTATAGTCTATTATGACTTGCGGCTTCAGCACATCTTTCCCACCTCTTGTGTGGATCATGCCAGTGGACAAATTATGCACAGTGCTCATAAGACACATGTCCTTCTTGTCTCGCCATCGCATTGCCATCATCTTACCCTTTTGCCAGGCAACCATTTCTCCGGTTTTGAGTTGTTTCTTGGCAAATGTAGATGGCATGCCACGTCGATTAGGCTTGACTGTACCATAAGCATCGGTCTTGTTTTTTATCAAAACCTCATACAGTTCCGGAGACGTGTAAAAGTTGTCCGTGGTCACACAATATCCCTGGTTCAGCAACGGCTCCAACAGTGTAAGGACAGATGATGTGGCCATCCCATAGTCGCTGTACCTGTGGTTGAACTGCGTGCCTTTACCGGTGTAAATGACCGAATTCCAGATGTACCCGGTGGATGACTCGCAGAGCATGTAGGATTTGATGCCAAACCGCTCTCTTTTGGACGCTATGTACTGGATCCAGCTTAGGCGACCCTTGTAGGCCATCAAGCTGTCATCCACACTGATGTCCTGGATCACAGGGAGAAAATAGGTGAAGTCCGCTGTATGCTCTTGAAGTTTACCCCAAGCGTGACTCGGGGTTACCGCTCCTGGACATGAAAATTAACCCCGAGTCATGCTCGGGAACACCGCCAAGGAGGTTAAGCAGCGCTAAGTGCTCCCCACACATCGGCCAATTAAAGTCTGTCACAAAGGCGTATATACTTTTATCATTCTGACTGTAGGTGAGAGGAAAATGAAGGGTCATGGGTGGAAGAGCCCAGATTTGCCCCCATCAGAACCTGGTTGCTAACCCATGCTGTTCAGGCTTTCTCTTACTTCTGTGCATCTCATTGCTGATATGTTCTAACAGAGAGCTCACATCCCCTTTCCTTCCAGTGGAGCTCATTGCCTTGGTTTGCTTCAGCTTCTTTTGTTTTCTTTCCTCCTTGAGCATCCATCCAAACTTGAGCATCAGGCAACCATCTGCTCTTGGCATCCTTTTTTCACATACAGTATACTAGGCACTGGAGAGTGCAGACATGGTTTGGGGTTTGGCATAAGGAGGGTAACACCAGAATGGCCTGTGGAGAGTATTTAATACATTTCCCTCATAGGTATAAATACAGTTTGATTGGTGACTGTATTCTTTTTATTTTTCTTTCTAACATCTTTATTGATATATATAATTCACATACCACACAATTCAACCTTTTAAAGTGCACAGGTCCATGATTTTTAGTATATTCATAAAGTTGTGCAACCTTCACACCCAATTAATTTTAGAACCTGTTCATCACCCTCAAAAGAAACCCCACATGTTTAGCTTTCACCCTCAACCCATCTATCTCCTTACTCTGTGGATTTGCCTATTCTGAATATGTTATATAAATGGAATTATACAGTAAGTGATCTTTGTGATTGGCTTCTTTCACTTAACATACGGTAGTATTTTCAGGATTCATACATGCTGTAGCATGTGTCAGTACTTTATTCCTCTTTATTGTCTAATAGTATTCCATTGTATGGGCATAGCAGATTGGTGATTGTATTTTGGCTTACACCTCTGACTCTCAACATCGTTTTGGCTGCTACAGTCAAGGCCATGTCTCTCAGGAACACATGAGAGAACAGACTCAGCTGCGTAGTGACGTTGGGGTCAAATGAAACCTTTCATTGTTTTCTGCATTTCTTACATTTTTATTAAGTGCCTAATGTGTACACAGCGTTGTGCTAGATTTAAAGTATATATAAACATATAAAAGAAATGAAATAATATGTAACTACACTATAAATATGTCATAAGCAAACTCTGGTTCAGAGGAAGGAAAGAATTGTTTTGTAGTCGCCAGTTCTCCTGGCTTCTAGGTCAGTGGGGTTTTCTTTTTTAAATTATTTAATCATTACCTCTCAGTGGAATTCATTGGGTCTCGTAGATATGAATTATATTTAATACATTCATCTTCCCTCTGCCCCGCCCCCATCAAATGAAATGTTAAAACATGAGTCTGACTCAGTTTTTAATTTTCCCCATTTAAAACTAATAAATATTAAAATTTTATTAGAATCTTGAAGGTCATGGGTCTTACTGGATCTAAAAACTTAGAACATCAGTTAGTGCCAGGTTAAACAGAAATGTTCAGAAATGGTAAAGTACATTCAATCACCAAAATTTCACAGTGATAATATCCTATTTAATTCAGTTAGAATTCAGGTTAAACGCAGGTTTAATGAATGGGAAACCTTATAGCTTCTGCGTACCCTGATAAGCATTGCATAAATATCAGGTGTAGCCACTTGAGTGAACTACAGATCTGCAAGAGAAATTCTCTTTAGGGTATTTTGAGATGCCATTCATCTGCTTCAGGTAGTTTTTATCCTTCCCTGTTTGTTAATGTTATTTAATATTATACCATATAAAAATATTCACAATGTCACTGTCATTATGTTTGTAATATAGCACAGTTAGCTGTGAAAGATGAATGTTTCTCTGTACTGTCTTGCTTTTTGCTAAAACTCTGTAGGCCAGATTTTGATTCATTGATTTTAAATGTCATATGGTATAAGTAATATAATTATGTGATTTAAAACTTCACAGTAAACTGTAGGAACCTGGGAAAAGATTTTATTTACTAAATTTTGTGAGTGAGTAAACTTTAAGAATTTTGATGGGAAGCCAGATGGCTCAGCGGGTTAAGCGCTCGCTTTGCAGCCCTGAGGACTGAGCGAGGACTGAATCCCAGCCCTGGCCCATGCAGACCCATGTGCTGAACTGCAGTGTGCCTCCCATGCTGAAGGCCCCTGGCCCAGTTCCCGCCCTATGCGGCCCCTACCCACCTGTGTGGAACAAAACCACATTGAAAACTAATGAAGTTCAACTATGGACCCAGCAATCCCTCTCCTGGGTATCTACCCAAAAAATCTAAAAACCTTAATCCGCAAAGATACATGTACCCCAATGTTCATTGCAGCACTGTTCATGGTGGCCAAGTCGTAGAATCAACCAAAGTGTCCTCTGGTAGATGACTGGATAAAGAAGTTGTGGTACATTTATACAATGGAATACTACTCAGCAGTAAGAAAAGGTGAAATACAGCATTTTGTGACAACGTGGACAGACCTTGAAAACATCTTATTAAGCGAAACAAGTCAGAATGAAAGAATCAAGAAACATGTGACCTCACAGGTGGAATATAAAACTGAAAGTAACAAAGAAACAAAGACTCATGGACACAGTCAATAGTTTAGTGGTTACCTGAGGGTAAGGGGGGAGGTGGGTGGGAGAGATGGGGGGGTAGTAGGGAGAGGGAATCAAACACATGGTGATGGAAAGTGAGCTGATTCTGGGTGGTGAGCACATAATGCAATGTATAGACAATGTAATGTAGAATTGTACACCTTGGAAACAATGTAATTGATATCAATTAATGTCACCCCAATAAATTTAACAAAACTAGAGACAGCTCTGAGCCCTCTCCTCTCTGTCTCTCTCTGTCTCTCTCTCTCTCTCTCTTTCTCTCTCTCTCTGTGTCTGTACAATAAAATTTAAAAAAACAAAAAAAGAATTTTACAAAATTTAATTTCTAGTTTTTGAAGATATGTTAGAAGATATTACAAATAGTACTGAATAGTTATAGTTTGGGGCTATCTTCAGAATTAATAGTATCAACTATCAAGTTTCTATAAAACTTGAAATCCAAAGGAAATAGCTTTTTTTTCATTCTTCAAAGTAAGATGACTTCCATTTGTGTAGCATTTGTTTAAAATTTTTTTAATTAGTGTTTATTTCTATACTAGATTTACAAAATACTGTACAAAGGTCTCTCCTATGTACTCTTTACTTAGTTTGCTCCAGTGGTTTTATCTTGCAATATCAAATCCAGGAAATTGGCATTGGTACAATGTATGTATGGATTCATGTAACCACTATCGAAATAAAAACACAGAACTATTCAATCACAACACTGACCTCTGTCATTCTACTCTTTATATTTATAGTCACACCCACATCCCTCCTGCCTCTACTTCACTATAATTTCTGACAATCACTAATCTGTTTTCTGTATAATGTTATTTCAAGAATATTATATGTATGGACGCATACCATATGCAACCTTTGAAATAGCATGTGGTGGAAAAAGATTGATTGTTTTTTTTTTTGCTCAGTATAATGCTCTTGAGATCCATCCAAGTTTTTGCATATTTCAATATTTTTTTCCTTTGTATCACTGCATAGTATTAGTTTGTTTAGCCAGTCATGCTGTTGAAGGACATTTGGATCGTTTCCAGTTGTGAGCTGTAATGAATAAAGCTGCCACCAACTTTTATATGTAGGTTTTTGTGTGAAGATAAGTTTTATTTTTCCTTTGTGATGAATGCCCAATACTACAATTATTGAATCATATAGTAATTGCATGTTAAGTTTTTTAAGAAACAGAGTGATTGTATCATTTACATTCCTACTAACAATGAAAGAGTGATCTAGGCCTTCTGCATTCTATCCAGCATTTGGTATCATCAGTATTTTGTATTTTCTCCATTCTGATAGGTGTGTAGTGATAGCTCATTGTGGTTTTAATTTGCTTTTCTTTAATGGCTAATGATGTTGAACTTTTTTTTTTATTCTTTTACCATCAAATGCTTTTTAAATTAGAAAGCAACATGTTTAATAAGGAAGTATTTATTCTGGCGTGGACAGGTGAGAGAAAAAGAGACAAAGATTAATTTAGGAACTACTGAACTAATTTAGGTAGGAAATTCAGAAGGTTTCTTGGGTTGCCAAGGTGAGCAGAAAAGGAATGGTAGGAATGTCTGCATGGATATGAATAGGTAAGGATAATGGGGGAAAAAATGTGAAATGCAAATTTAGGTATTGATGTTTGATGACTGAAAGTTTGGGGTACTGTTGACAAAAATAGGTAATGCAGAATTTTCTTTTTAATTTCAGGAAAATGATTAATTTGGTTTCAATATAGTCATTGTGAGTTCAGATGGATAATTTGGGTCGAGATGTCCAGAATAAAGTTATACATGTGAGTCTATAGCTTAGAAAGTTTAGGGCTAGAATTATTTGAAGATCAAGTATGGAGAGACAGTGTTTCACATTGTGCTTGGATATGAGCAATAGTAAGAAAAAGAAATATATAATCAGAGATGGAGAAGGAAATCCAGGAGGGACCAAATTACTTACTGAGGTCATATGTTTCTAGCCTTTGGTGGTCAGTGAGTCACATCCCGTAGAAGACAGAGGAAGAGAAGGATAAAAGAAAGATGTTGGAGACAGTTTCATTCCACTGGTATGTGCAAATCTCAAATATGAAGGAATTGAGGTGTACATGTGAACATTGTTAGGATTACTTTTAAACGGAGATCTAAAGCATGTTTCTATTGAGAGTAAAGAACCAACAGAACCATGAAAGGTTTAAGGTTCATGAGAGAGCAAATCATCTCAAAACTACAGAGCAAATGTATTTGACTGAAGCAAGATGTGAGGGGCATGTTTGGGATATAAAATCAAGGGACAGGCGCAAACACTATCTTTGTCAAGAACATTAAATCTTTCTTTCATAGACCTAAGAGGGAAGGAAGAGAAAGATATTCCTTGCCCAGAGGTTTTTCTTAAGGAGTCACTGAGGACCACATCAGATGACCTCCTTGATTGATCCTCTTAGGAAAGTGATAGATTATTTTTATAAGATATTTTGGATGATTCCAGGTTATTTATTTTTAAAACTATGGCTTTGATAAATGCCTCAAGATATGAGCACAATACAGGCTCTCATTAAAATGTTTAAACAACAGCAATAGCAGCTATAAGAAGTGCCAACAGCATGAACACTATATCTTATAATCCTGTCAGTGGGTTTGTTTTAAAAGGGACACACAGATGTGCCTACCTACATATCTTGCCAGAAAGAAATTGTATCTAAAAAAAATTTTATGGTGAACATGAAAGTACACTAATCATATATGATATGTAGTTACAAAATGAATAAATAAAACCCATCCAAACCAAAATTTATGACTCTCTCAGATCAACTAGAAGCTAGTATTTATTTATTTATTTATTTATTCATTCATTCATTCATTCATTATGCAGAATAGATGAAAGGCTCGCCAGTTGAGGCATTGTTAATACTGACTGTTGTTGGTTCAGTGTATATTAGGACAGTCTATGGGTCTAGGATTCAAAAGAAGCCAAAGATCATTCAGCTGGAAGAGAAGGGGAACAGTGAAGGAAATGCCACTTATTGTATTATTGCTTGTAGGGTTTGTGATTGGGAGAAGGGGTGGTAGTGTATTATGCCATCATTAGTCACTGAGTCTTTGTATTTTATCTAACAGAAGTACTTTTGTGGTAAGTTGAAATATTTATTTTATTGGCAATGTAAGGTTATACGAGGGCTGCCTGGAAAAAAATCCAGGCATAAATGCCCGTTTTTAATATTAGATGGCTGGATACTTTCTGGACAGCCTGTGTATAATTTGCAGTGAGATGTGAGCCAATATTGGTCTACTCTAAACTAAAGGCACAAGATGATTTTATTGTAATATAGATGTGGGAAATAAGTAAAGTGGCCTGGGTTTGGTACAAAAATGATTAAGACATTAAGTAGTTTTGATGTCATTAAAATGGTATAATTCTTTGTATCATTTTATTCATTGATTTAATAGTACCATATACTATTTCAAATACTTGATCCTGTGATTGTTGGTTTCTGTTAACAGCTGAAATTTATTTATTTCATTCTACGTGTTTACCAGTATTATTTGAACTTTCTTGAGCTTCATGGGTTTAAAAGCTTTAGGACATGGAAAATTAAAATTGTGTTGTTTACTTGGATGATAGTACAAAATCACTGTATAACTGATTGTACAACCTGATGCCTGAAAGTATTTACACAGATGTTCAGAAAGTAAATAATAGTGGTGGGGATTGTTACAGGGATTATGCTGTCATTAGCTGTTGTAGTTGCTCTTTTCCATTAGAATAAGAAGGAGTATGCATAAGTATCAACTGAAAACTGTTTGGAATGAGAAAAACTCCCATGATTTCTTGTCACACTCAGAATAAAAAATATCCTAACTCCTCAACTGTCTGTTTTCGTTCAATTTCATCTTGTAAGATGACGTTTTGCTCACTTTCCTCTAGCGGTACCCTGTCTTTCTTGTTTCAGGGCCTTTGCATTTGTGCTTTTCTTCACCATGGGCTTGCTCCTTTTCCAGGTTTTTTATTTATTTATTTATTTTTGTGATCTCTTGAACATATACATTTTAGGTTCTTACATTTGTTTTTCCCTCATCCTGGAATACTTTCCCTTCAGATATTTATATATTTGTGTCCTGAGTTTATCTGGGTCTCTCTCTTTTTTTCTTTTTTTCTTTTTTTAAAATTTTTATTTCTTTTAAAATCTTTATTTATTTATTTATTTATTTATTTAATTGTTTTTGACAGAGAGAGAGAGAGATACAGAGACAGAGAGAGAACTGAACTGGGGAACTCCCCAGTTCAGCATATGGATCCGCACGGGCCAGGGCCGGGATTTGATCCTCGGTCCTTGGCGCTGCAAAGTGAGCACTTAACCCACTGAGCCATCCTGGCTTCCCCAGGGTCTCTCTCTTCACATGTCATCTTTGAAGAGAAAATTTTCATGTCTAAAATAGCCTTGCCCTGCCACACCTTCCTTATCATGCCTTCTCCATGTTCTCATTATAGCAGTTAATCTGACCTAACATTATATTTTGTATTTGTTTACTGTCTCCACCAGTAGAGAGCAAGGATTTTTGCCTTGTTCACATTTCTGTTCTTAGCGTCTAGAACAGTGATTGTCTGGGGGTTGGAGGAGCGGTATTCAAATAAATATTGAAGAGTGGAAAAATACTTGCCTAATTAAGTTGTAAAGACGAGTTACTGTGGAGCTGGTATTTTGGAGCTATTCGAATAGTGGGTTAGCTGTATAGGGTTATTAGCATAGAGATAAATAAATATCCACAGTGGAGGTCAGGCAGATTCTATGACCATGTGATATAGGCTGGGAAGTCATAGTTTCACATCTTCTGGCTACAGTGGTTACCAGAGATCGTCTTGGCCCAGACTGAGCAGCTGGGCAGGGTACCTGGCTCAGTTATGTGAGGTCTTGCCATTACCCTGTTTACTATAACTCTTCATTAGATTCTGTCAGCCACTCCAGCCTGGACTCCTTTTAACAGTTGCCATTTTTCCTCTTGGGTAGTTAAAGTTTTGTGTCTGTTCCTTGATCCCTAAGAGCTCTGCCTTATACAGGTGAACAGAGACAGTGCTTGTGTATTAGTTCAGATGTTTCTAATGATATCATTAGATCTAGCTGGTATTGGTCTATTAAAAGGGCTGATGAGTATAGTCCTCCATTTTCTTGTTCTTTTGCTTTATATCTCCAAGGCCAAATAAAAGATAGGAAAAAAAAATTTCCATTGTATTTTAAAAACTCTTAGATTATAGGGAAAATGAGTGTCTGTAGATATCCATAAATTGTTACCAATAGCTAGAGAATTATTTGTTTATTCAGGAGACATTTAATTAGTGCTTATCGTGTATAGGTTATTTTCCTTACACGCAAAGGTTAACTAATTCATGTGTCAGAGTCATTTATTGAGTGAACATTCCATGCTCTGTTTTAGGGGGCAGAGATGAACAAGCCCTGGCCTCTGCCCTAAAGGAGCTTGCTGTCCAGGAGACGGAGAGTGACAAGCAAACAGATATGTGCAAAGCATTGTAGAAGTGTGTGCTCTAGGGAGGCTAAGGAGGTAGTTATCAGTTGTAAGGTTAAGACATGGGACAGATAGAAGTTTCCTGGGAGGCTCTTAAAGTTTGGAAAAGATGAATGAATAGGTGTTTGCCAGAGAGAGGAATGGGGTATGTAGAAGGGCATCCGCCTTTACAGAGAGCAGAGGCGTGGAACTATGGGACCAGTGGTTTGAGAGCTGCTTTCTATGGCTGGAGCATGTAGCCCAAGGGGAGGAGGGGCTCAGGGAGGGATAGGACTGAAGAGGAGGCAGCAAGAGGCAGACCAGGCCAAGGGCTGGGACAACATCTGGTAGGTAGTGAAGAGTCAGCTTGAAAGATTTATCGAAGGGAATAGCAGAGCAGATTTGTATGTAGCACGATCACTGGCATGACAAACTGGAGTGTAGGCTGGAGTTATGTAAGACAAAGCCGGGTGACTATGGAGAGCAGATACTTGAAGCCTCATGATCTTAGACTCATCCTTAGGGAAAGAAGAGAGTCGGGAGACCATGCCTGAGCAGATTCAGCTTCAAGAGGGCACTGGGCACAGTGGACACATTCTGATATGTCCAGTATACATGACATCTTCAACTTTCCCAATAGTTGTATTATCTTTATAATTCACCTAGTCATATTTCTCATTAAATCACAGACGTAGGCATCAGAAATGAGATCTTGGAAAACAGATGACTAGCATTGACCAGTATTTATTGTGAAACAGCTTGATCTGATGAAATGGATGTCTGGGGAAAATGGATCAAAATTGAGTAAACATGCAAGAAATATTTCTGAGGTTGGTTATTTATATAAAAGTTACTGGAGCCCTAACCTTGTCTTTCCTCCGCATAGAGCATACATTTGATTTTTTTCTAGTAGGAAGCATAAGGATTTTATACATATTCCAAAAAATAAAGCAGTTCAGAAAAACTGCATGCTTGAGTGGTAAACACATTGAATATTTTAGTGACATTTATTTAGCCCTTGAAATTTTACAGACACTATTGCATCAGAAAAACAATTAAAACAATCATTAGTCAAGTTCTAAAAATTCACGTAGAAAATTATGACAAAGCAATGTCTTTTAATAAGCTTGTGTAATAATAAATTTTAGTTGGAACAAGCACTCAACCTCTTTTGAATCAGTGTTTGTAGGTCTACCCTCTTCTATAAAATACTCATGTAGTAAAGATATACAAGAAGATGGAAACTCATTTAAAACAGACATATCTAATGTGTTTCAAGGTGTTTGTGTGTTTGTACATATAAATGCATATATATTGCTTTTTGAAAAATTGTCTACTTTTAGGATACTATTGTGGTAAAAATGTAGCAATGTATATCATATTTGGAGCTGAGTGTATTTGATCAGTGAATTTTGGAACCATAAAGTCATTATTTTTATGGTACTACAAGCACTGTATTTCAAAATAATGAGGGGATGCTGGGATAGCTCAGCAGGTTGAGCTCTTGCCTTGCAACCTTGAGGTCTGGGGATCAAATTTGTGCCCTGGCCTGTGCAAACCCATATGCTGAACTGTGATGCAACTGGTAACCTCCGGGATGGCTGAGAAGGTTCTCGCCTCTCGTGTGGGAGGCTCCCAGTTTGGTTGCCACCCCACATGGCCCCACATCCACCTGTGTGAAACTATGTCACAACTAATGATGTACTACTGTGGAGACTGCTGTGGTCCCTTCCCCCTTCTCTCTCTCTCTCTCTCTCTCTTAACTTCTCTCAAAATAATAAATCGTTGAAAGAAAAAAAAATAAAAAGAAATAATGAGCAGTAAACACATTTACTATCTTGTGGAGGTGACATTTTACTAAAGACCATATAGCAATACTTTGATTTTTTTTTTAAAGCAAATTGGATCTATTTTTAATTTAATTTGAGAATTTAGTAAATTTACTGTCTTAGGGTATTTACCTCAAAGGTAAGCATGTAAATTCTGAGTGAAGCTCAATCAATATATTTGAAATAGTAAAAGTTATAGTGATGGTGATGGTAGTATCATCAGGAGCTAGTAGCTCTTAGCACAGAGCCCATTGTTTTGCACAATACGTATTTGCTGGATAAATAATTGAAGGTAACTTAGGCCTATAAGTTTCTTTTATTTATTAGTTTCAGTTGCTACATTAGCCATGTAAAATAGGAATTAGTCCTCTCATTTTACAGATGAGAAAACTGAGGCACTAAGGAATT
This sequence comes from Craseonycteris thonglongyai, assembly GCA_004027555.1. Classification (NCBI taxonomy): domain Eukaryota; kingdom Metazoa; phylum Chordata; class Mammalia; order Chiroptera; family Craseonycteridae; genus Craseonycteris; species Craseonycteris thonglongyai. The sequence continues at coordinate 14,553 of PVKE010018393.1, read as the reverse complement.
AAATACTTATTTAAAGTCATATAGCTAGAAGGGCTAGGATTTGAACCCAGGCATACCTGGTCTTAAACTCAAGCTGTGGTCATTATTGTATTCTTCCTACCTGATTTCTTACTTCCCCTTTCAGTCTTATATTAAAATCCTAGTGTCTAACCCTGGCTTGTAGTCAGAACATACACAGTATTGATTTTCTGTTCTAGGTGGTTGGAAAGGAGAATCCCATTTGAATGAATGGCCAGTAATGATGTGGTGTTTACTGGTGGTGGTGGTTGGAATCCTGGTAGATTAGATTTCCCAGGATTACTTATTTTAATGTTTTAAAGATTTATTGTATTGCTTGAGAGAAGGTGAGAGAGAGAGAGAATGCCCAGAGCATTCTCCACAGTCATACAGCGTTAGTTGTGTCATAGTTTCATTCCATACAGGTGGATATGGGGCTGCACAGGATAAAAACCGAACTGGGACCCTCCTGCATGAGATGAGAACCTTTGCTACCATCATGACGTTTACCAGTTGTGCTGAAGTTCAGCTTGTGGGTTTGCACGGGCTGGGGCTGGGACTCGATTCCTGGACCTTGCAGTTGCGCAAGGCAAGCACTCAACCTGATGAGCTATTCTGGCGTCCCTTCCAGAGCTTTTTAAAGTCAATCATTACCCAACTCTATTTTTTTTTTTTTTTTTAAGATTTATGTTGTTGTTTTTGAGAGAGAGAGAGAGAGAGAGAGAGAGAGAGAGAGAGATACAGAGACAGAGAGGAGGGGGGCCCAGGACAGTCTCCATAGTTGCACATCATTGGTTTTTCCACATAGTTTCATTCCACAGGTTGGTACGGGGCTGCATAGGGCAGGAACTGGGACGGGGTCTCACCCAGGTGAGAAATGAACTGGGGGCAGTCCCCAGTTCAGCATATGGGTCCGCATGGGCTGGGGCCGGGATTTGATCCTCAGTCCCTGGGGCTGCAAAGTGAGCGCTTAACCTGCTAAGACATCCCAGGTTCCCTCGATTTGTGTGTGTGTGTGTGCGTGTGCGTGTGCGTGCGCGTGCGTGTGTGTGTGTGTGTGTGCGTGCGCCTTCTGACTGGCTCTCCATTTAGTGTTACCAGAGAATGGGACCTCCTCAGCTCATTTGAAGTTCTTGGTGTCCTGAATAAAGAATTGAGTGAGACACAGAAGTACAGGGGTGAAAGAATAGTTTATTAAAAGTAGAAGTACACTCTTGAGAAGTGGGGATGTGGCAGAAAGAATAGTTTTTATTTATTTTTATTTTTTATTGTTTTTGACAGAGAGAGAGAGAGAGATACAGAGACAGAGAGAGAGAACTGAACTGGGGGCACTCCCCAGTTCAGCACATGGGTCCGCATGGGTCGGGGCTGGTATTCAATCCTGGGTCCACTGCACTGCAAAGTGAGCGCTTAACCCACTGAGCTATCCCGGCTTCCCCAGGATAGTTTTTTAGAAGTGAAAGTACACACCCAAGAGATAGGAGCCAGTCTGAGTGAAAGGGTGGCTCAAAAGGCCTACCCAGGATTATTGCCTCAGCGGCATTTTCTGTGCAAACCCTCTCCCTCATCATCTGCCATGTGATATGAACCAGGAGCAATGGTCCTGTGAAATTTGTGCAGTTAATTCAACGTGGTTTCAAAGCTGCGCCTTTTTAACAGTAGAAACTGTGTGATTAGTTCACAAGTAGAATGTAATTTCAACAGTCACTTGGAATTTCACTGAAAGATTTGCAATTCTATGAATGGTTTTGTACTTGTTGAGTAAGTGACACCTGTTACGACCTAGAGGGAAAAGAGTCCAGCTTTATGCGGTGTAGCAAAGGGCATGATGATGCCTGCTGCCAGGAGCCGCAATCTTAGGATGTCACCTGTGGTTTGTAGGTGTCGTTGAGGTCACCCAAAAAGATAAAACTCACATAGATACTAGTAGGTGGAACAACACTTTACTTACATAGAGAAGAGACAGAGCAAGATCAGTTTCAATAGTGACCACTGTCAGTTCCCTGTGGCTAGTGAATCTTGCCCCGCGGCCCACCCGATGAAGGGACATGGTCTATATGCGCCCCTTTGTGCTGCAGGGGAGCACATAGCAGTGGGGTTGGCCAGTTGCCATGTGACACAGAGGCTTAAGCAGAACAGAGTTACATGTCAAACCCAGAACAGATAACGAAATTGCCAAGCATAGAGATAGGACCAGTACAGGCCATAAGAGCACTTTATCTCTGTAAGAAAATCTTCTATACAGGGGCGACAAGACTCATATGACTGCCTTCCCCAATAATACTTACGTTGTACCAGAAAGATCTTATGGTTAAGAAATCGGCAAGAGGGTTTGACTCTGTTTTAAGAATTATTCTTAATTGTTAGTATTAGTCTGATAATTGAATTAGAGTTTTGTTTGTATTTTTAAGTATATATGTGGTGCTTTAAAAGTGTTAGGTTATTTATACTCAGTGTTACCAACTAATCCTTACAAGTAATCCTTTTTTTCCCTAATATTTTTCCAACGTCTAAACTGTAGCACAGGGATCTTATTCCTTTGCTGAGTTATTTGGGACTCTGTCAGGATAGTTATAGTGGGCTGTTGGCTCTGGTCCCCAAAACGGACTGTGGAGAAATGATAGAAATAGGAGGAAAGCCTGGTTCAGAGGAAATCAATAAAACATCTAGGAAAATCTCCAGCGGTGACTGAGGCTGTTGTGAATTGGTATACATGTATAGGTGTTTTAGCTTAGGATATAGGGTGGCCTGAGGAATCAGGAGAATATACATTAAGGTTTTTTCTTTTAAGTTTCAATTTGACATGGCTTTCTCCAGTTGACTTGAAATGATCATTGCCTGCCCCTCTGCTGCAGAATTTGATGTCAGCAGGGTCCTGTTAAGGCAGCAGAAAGCCCTGTTGGAGTGAGGAGCTGATGAAAAGAGGTACAAGTTTACCAGCAAACCGCTGGCACTCATTCCTCCTAGGGCTTGCAGATTAGAGTTTATGGAGATTGCCTTCTCCAAGTGCTGCTGCTTTTAGGAGTTTAAAGGCTAATCCCTTCTAAAGGAGTTGCTGGGTGGTAGGCAGCAAAAGAAGTGGCCAAGAGTGGTTATTTGGTGCCTGTGGCTCATCCCCTCCATCTTTCTCCACTTTATCATGAGAGACAATAACTAGGACTTGGGTTTGGTTGTTTTTCATACACATTTCCATTTCTACTGGCTCATACATATCCTTTGGTGAATATAACCTGATAGGCCAAAATAGACACATGAAGAACACAGCCACTACTGAAAACAGAAAAAGATAAACTGAATAGTATATACTTCATGAAGCAGAATCATTAAAGTAGAAGGATCAATAATTTAAGGTAAATAGTAAATATACTCAGTGATAAAGGAGGATAATAGTAGTATTAAAGAGGAACATGAAGTCATGAAAAGAACAAAAGGGTAATATTAGATATGTTAAGTTGGAGAATTGAATAAATTAGATAAATCTGATAGATACAAATAAGAAAAGAATTAGTGAACTTGGTCATGTTATAGAATTCTGATGGCAGAGGAAGGGTAGAGATGGAAAATATCAAGAAGGCTAAGTATGGAAGAGATAGATTGTAGTATTAACATTCAAATAATAGGATTCCCAGAAGGGAGAAAAGAAACTGGAGGAGTGAAAAGTGTTCAAAGAAATAATGATGGTAAATTCCTCAGAATTAAGAAAGAAAGGAGAGAGACTTCAGTTTACAAGGGCTAATAAAATACCAAGGTGGAAAGATAAGAAAAAACTAAACCTTGGTAGACTGATGAAATTTAAGAATATCATAGCCAAACAAACGAAAAAGTTTTGGAGCAAAATAATAGATTAGCCACAAATTAATGTGAATCAGACTATTATCTTTTCAGCCCTGAAGTGTTCTCAGTTATTCTGCATATTTAAGGTTAGGGAAATCATCTATATAATATATAATTCAAAACTTGGAAAATAAATTTATTAATTTGTACTTGATAAAATATCTTTTAGTATAATAGTGGACATCTTTTCTTTATAACCTTTTTCCTTGAAAAAGGATTTAGGGTGGCTGATTACAATATGTAATTTAATGATTTTATATAAATATTCGTGAAAATTGTTATCATTTTCATTAAAAGAGACATCTCTCCTTATTTTTTATTTTTTGTTCTATTTGATCTCATATTGGGGCATGTACTTTTTGAAATGTTTTTGCAACCATACATGTAAAGTGGATGCTTTTCTGTTTTTAGTCATTGTTTATGACCCAAGTGATTTTCAGTTGCTCATCTTCATGCTCCTAGATTTTAATTATTTAAATGGCATGCTGGGAAAGCTGGGATGGCTCAGCAGGTAAAGTGCTCGCTTTGAAGCCCCGAGGACCTAGGATTGAATCCCGACCCTGGCCCATGTGGACCCACATGCTGAACTGGGGTGTCCCCCCAGTTCAGTTCTTGCCAGGACCTATGTGGGAGGCTCCCGGCCCAGTTCCTGCCCTGCGCCAGCCCTGTGCCCACCTGTGGAGTGAAACTGTATGGAAAACTAATGTCAACTATGGAGGCTGCTCTGGGCCCTCCCCCTTCTCTCTGTCTCTCTCTGTCTCTGTTTCTGTCAAAAATCAATAAAATAAATCTTAAAAAAAATAATAATAAGTGGCATGCTATTATTGATTGTATACTAGAAACAAGTCATATTCATCTTTGGCACAGAAATTCTCTGTCCAATAGAACTGTAGTGTGAGATTCGATCCCGGGACCCTGGGGCTGAGGCATATAGTGTGAGACATATAATGAAAAAATTTCTACTCTCCCCATTAAAAGAAGTTTCAAAAGGATGAAATTAACTTTACTATATTTTATTTAACCCATACATATAAAATACAGTAGACTCTCAGCTAACCAGCATGCATGGGGATTATTAGATACCTGATAAATGTAAGTAGACTCTCCTTTAACCTGAACTCAAGCAACCAGCTCTCTTAAGCAACTGGGAAAGTGATACTTGTATCCATTAATTGTAGCTAATAATGAAAAGGAGCACTAAGACAGCAAGACATTATTTGATTTCTCTAGTTTTCAGGGTAGAAATTATGCTAAACATATAAATCTATAGAATGTTCTGAGATTGACTGACTGATTTTAAAGTTTTCTTTCTTTTTAAAGATTTATTTTTATTGTTTTTGACACAGAGAGAGAGAGAGAGAGAGAGAGAGAGAGAGAGAGAGATACAGAGACAGAGACAGAGAGAAGGGGGAGGGCCCCGAACAGTCTCCATAGTTATATATCATTGGTTTTTCCACATAGTTTTTTACTCCACAGGTGGGCGCGGGGCTGCACAGGGCAGGAACTGGGCCGGGGTCTCACCTCGGTGAGAACCAAACTGGAGGTACTCCCCAATTCAGCATATGGGTCCACACAGGCCGGGGCTGGGATTCGATCCTCAGACCCTGGGGCTGCAAAGTGAGTGCTTAACCCACTGAGCCATCCTGGCTTCCCCACAGTTTTATTTCTTAAGTCTTGGTACTTCTGTAATACCTGGATACCTAGCAGGCAGTTCAAACTTAACATGGACAATGCTGAACCTCTCTTTTCCTTTCAGATATGCTTGTGCTCATATTAGTGGGTGACATCTCTGTCCTTTTCTGCCACAGGGGCCATTTTTATTTTCCTTTGACTTTCAGCTGGAATGTTGGTGAAAGTTTTTTTTTTTGTTTGTTGTTTTTTGTTTTTTTATGGTCAAATGGTAAATTTTATGGTATTGTACAAAAGCTACATACAACAAAAATGTACACATGTACACATGACAAATGTGCTTCTAACAGATACACATAAAGAAATAAAAATCGGAGAACATGAGCGCCTCATCACAGCAACCCTGTCTCCCGGCAGCATCCCGACTTTTCCTCTGGCCTCTCTGTGTCCCCAGTTACATCTGGTCAGACAGGACTTACTACTGTAAGACCAGGCAGCAGGCATATATGTGGCAGAGTTTACTCTGACTCTTTAAAATTTCCCGAGAAGAGGAGCATGCACTCATCCTATAAACTCCTCAAGTTTTGAGTAGGTATTAGACTGTGACAGTCTACTGTTGCAAATGTCCAGTTCCCTTAAGTCCTTAGTTGTCCATAATTTTACTATGGTGTATGTATAAGGAAAAAAGTCGATTGAGTACTTTAGGTAATGTTAATGTCACTGTTGTTGTTGTTGTTTTTAACTCAGCGATTTTGGACCAACAAATGTGTTGTTTTTTAACGCTTGACTTAAAAAATTCTGTCAGCTGTCTGATAGTTCTCATGCCAACACTACCGAAGCATCTTGGTAGGGCTGATTTTAGTTCATGCTGGCGTGCATTTCCATTTGATTAAAATGAACAAACAGAAGGGTAAATAAAAGCAGGCATAGCTGAACAGGAAAAACCAAGGTTTGCATGTGGTATACTGTGTCCAGGGTATCTTGTGGTCATTTAGTCAACACATTTTATTAGAGAAAGCAAACCTTCACTAGGGAATGTAAGATGCAAATGTCTCCATCTCCCCAGCTTTGTAACTGCTGATGCTTCTTTGGTTGCAACAAAATACATTTTATTTAAAGATTTGTTGTTTCAAGATAATATTGATTCAGGCCTTTCTGTGTGTAATGAGATCTTTTGAAACTAATATTGCCTAACTAACAAAAAAAGGTTTTTGTTTCCTTTCCCTTGTCCTAAAATATGTAATAAAACATGAAGATGTCAGCAATGAGGGATGGCTGTTGCTCAGACTTGTCCTTTGCTTGTGTAGTTATCCATCAAACACTATCAGCTCGACTGTACCAGAGAGTATGAAATAATGTCATTGGAAAGCGATCAGTCAAATACATATCAAGGTCTTTTAAAAGTCTCAACTAACTGTTGTGATATAAAAGGATGTTTTACAAATATAAAAGGATGTTTAAAATGATTACTCTTAGGAAACAAATGTTTGAATTTGCTGGTACTTTATCCCCTTTCTTGATTTCATACCTTGGAACTTTGAGTTAGAAGGGGTTAGGCGCACTTAATGTTAGGTCATAGTGGTCTAGAATCCACACCTTCAATAGCTTTCAGGAAAATACATTAGCTAGGTGCTATTCCATCACTAAAATGCTTACTCACAATTTCAGGCAGTCAGACCAATAGGCAATTCTAATAATAGCTACATTATTTTCTAAAAACCTTTTCTGGCTAAGCAAGTAAGGATTCTTTGACTTTTCACACCATCATCTTTCTCTCTCTCTTTTTTCCATGGAATCTAGTTATTGTTACCAGGTTTAAAAGTAATAGAAAAAGGTCATAACCTGACTGGAAATAAGGAATAAGAAAAATATCAACTTTTCTTAGGAAGATGGAATTTCACATGCAATTTCAATTTATAAGGTTATCTAAATCAACAGTGTACTGATTTATTCCTTTATATTAATAAATTCAGAGTTTTGGGTTTGTGTCCTCAGGGGGATTTGAAACTTTATGTATTATTTGAAACTATCATAAGTTTAGAAATGAGAAAACATCAGTGATACAGTTGCTACTTGTGCTGATTTCTAACTTTGGGGGAAAAAATGCAAGACAGAAAAGAAGAGGATTTTGGGAATCCTGTTGTGTTTGTTGAAACATTTCAAAATACATGTACCGGTATTTTATTTTTCTTCATTCTTTTTCAGTTGTATTAAATGAGTTTCTTCTCTAAATTTATGGTGAAATAAAATCTTTTAGAAAATTCATCTTATCTAATGTCAGAATGTTGACTTGATATTAAATCCAGTTGGGGTATTGAAATGTCCCAATCACAGTAAAAGTCGTATTTCTCTATTTCCTTTTCATTATGAATGGTTGTTACTGATTTTTATGTCTTAGTAATGGAAAGTATTTCTTTTTTTCTGTTCTGATTTGTTTTGAATACAGTCAGAAGTTTTATAATTAATTACAGGGTTCTACTTTTAGTATGCAAAACGTGCTTCCATGTGTGTAATTGAAAGCTGGTCAGATATTTTAAGAAGCTCCTTTCAGCAGGGCTTAAGTATGGAAATTCTTTAGTGGAGGAACAAAATCATGTAAAGTGATTTAAAGGAAAATTGCAGGATTACTTCATGAATAGAAGAAAACAGCTTAAATTTCAACTAAATTGAATGAAACCAAAAATAGTGTAATATCTGATCATTTCAAGTTAGGGACCTAAGACTGAGTGAGACAGGAGGCACACTGAACTGTTTTACACTTAAACACATTTTCTACATCTACTAATGCAGAGTCTCTATCAAGAAAGAAATCAAGGTGCTCTGAGACAGCAGGGGAAGTTAAGTTACACAGGCAAGGAGATGTGTAGCCGAAGTACGATGCAAAAGAATACTTTTTTTCTTTTTTTTTTTAGCATCTGTTAACATAAACTGTGGAGGTATGTTGTTGGCCATCTGTGGCTGCCATCCTTGAATTATACATTTGGATCAGTGGTTTGAAGTTCAGCTGTGGAGGGAAATGGAAATCTCTGCATATTCTTGCTGATAAGTTGTTTTTAATCACCTAAGGCCCTCCAGTTCTTCAAGAGCATCCCCAAGGACTGTTTGTTTTGTCATACAACAGATCGCTGTTACAGAGGCTTCAATAAAAATCCTATCCATCTGCTTCACTCCCTATTGCTCTATCTTCACTTCCAAGTGTTAATAGAAGTTCAAATCAAGGGAAAAAGAGTTCTTATAGAAAAATGAAAGTATATACTTATATATACATATCTTTTGTCTCTTCACTTTGGTAATTAAATGTAATTGTGGATCCTTTGACATTAATTTCTCTTATTTAATAAAAAAAATTTAAGCCTGTAAATGTAGTGTGGAATAGATTGTTTAATTTAAAGTTTCAAGCATTAGAAGTGGTACACAGTTTAGTAATGCATAGAAAGGAGATAAGATTGCCCATGTAATGAGCGGTTTATGCCTGACATTTATAATAGGAAATAGACTCAGCAGGAAGTTAAAGAATTTTGGATTATACTACTTAAGGAAGATAAATAGCATGCACTATGAAAGCCACTATTCTGTCTGGGCAGTCTTTTAAACATTTACTAGAACCCTGTAGATACAGTTGGCAACTCCAGTGCACATAGTAGAATTTATGTGCATATTTAGGAAGCTTTATGAGAAACTTCCACATAATAAGATTTTGCTCAAGATTCATCCTTAGAATAAACAGTTAGGGAACAGCTTAGTTCTGGAAAACCTAGATAAGTATATTTCTTACATCAAATAGGAAGTTGACAAATAGAAATTTAGGTAAACATGACATAGATGTTTTGGGAGACAAAAATGATTAATGAAAATATAATAATGAATAAGGAACTTCAGAATTTCAGTTATTGCCTCACAAATTTATTAAATGAATGAAAAATCTAGGAAGTAAAATGACTTTTAGAGCCTTTGCATGTAAAGATTTATGAGAAACAAATGTCACTTCTGTCGATATATAAGTGTGGTAGTTATATGAAATGGCACAGAGCACAACCAGTGAAATCTCGTGAGCTCCAGAATAATTTCAGCCAACCCCCCAATCCCAAGTGTACTGAGAAGTGAAAGAGACTTCTTTCAGGGTGGCTGTATAGAGTAAAAATGTAGTAACAGGTTTTCTAAAGCTATAGTATGGCCAAAATATATGGGATGACATGTACTCGCGAATATATGAAGTATATATAGGACAATACTGGCCCTGTGTTACTCAATGTTAAAATAACCATTATTTTTATAGTAAGACAAAGAAAAACATGGTCTTAAAGCAAATACAAATTTTGGGTGAATATATGAGGCTAAAAGAAGCTGTTGCTTAGGGCATAAAGGGCACCTGCTTACTCCACTTGGGTGTTCACGGTACCTGGGGCAGAATAGTTTGCGAAGCCCTGGGGTGCCCTGGGGGATGATATCACTTTTAGAGATATTATTAGGATTAGAGTCTATATTGAGCTCCCAGTAGAATGCCCTGCATGTAGTAAAAAGAGCAATGCCCGCAGTGTTGCTATGGCTGTTATTCCTGCCCTACAAGAGCCGGCCTGTACATGGACAAACAAAATGTTGACAATTTAATCTCTTGGGTGCCACCATGAAGAACAAAACATGTTGAATTTTATTGCCAGATCCTTGTTTTGTTTAGGAGAAGTCTAACTGTAAAACCGCTTGCTCTAGTAGCTTAAGAATTTTGAACCAAAATTAGCAGGGTGTTCTGGAACTAACACGTTTTTATGGCCGTTTTACTCAAAGGGATACAATTCAGCACTCCATATACATTTATCATGGCATATTTCTTAATATCTTTTTTTCTTGCTCAGCCAATTGTTTTACATTTCTAAGTGATGTAAAGCATCAGGAAGGTACTTAGGTTAGCCTTTGAATAACAGCTTTTTTTCACACCATAGGTTTCATGATCAAAAATCAGCACTGGGATGTCTGTTTGCACTATTCCCAGGTTTTACTCTCTCAGTTCTTCATATCATCCAGACCCCTGAACTGGAAATACCACGTTAAATCTGCACTGTAGTTAATTCTTTGGAAATTAAACTACTTGGATATGTTTAGAGCTTAAATGGAATCTATGTGTTTTGCTTGACAAGGTTGTTGGTTGGGTTTTAGAGCCTGCATGTTGCAAATCATGTTTGTGGCCAGCTGATAGGGAAATTTCCACGTACCAAAGCATTGTACTGATGAAAACACCACCGTTGTGAAGATCAAATGAGATCATGTGAAAACCAGGAAATGCTGTGAGCATCTAAGCACAGCTAGCCTGTCAGGATTAGTGATGAGCGCATCTCAGCCAGCCGAGGGAGAACATGAACCTGGGGAACAGATTTGGTGTCAGGAGCAAAGGGGGAATATAGTGTGGATTCTCACAGTTTGGGATCTGTAATTGTGATCATGGCTATTGTAAGAAGATGTAGTTCAAAAAGAAACGGAGTTTTTCTGTTGTTAAAATCAATAAAATTAAAAGAGCTGCTGCAAATTAAAAGAGCTACTGCTTGTAGAAGTTAATTTTACTTGACATCTGCCTTGGTCCCAGTATTAAAAATGATAGTGTGAGCCTTTTGGTTTCAAAAATTTTTTTGACCTATAAATTGTGTGTCTCTTAGAATATATGCATATGTTTAATCCATGTGTCTTCAATATAGTAGAAAAGGGTTGGTATTCTAGATTTGTGAGTTGGTACTCTTAGAGAGTTAATAAGGTACAGTAGGTGACATCTCAAATCTTGCATGAAATGAAAATGTAAATACATAAAAATAATTCCCCCTTTTTTTTTTAAGACACCTATTAGAAACTTGTGCTCAAAAGCTTTAAAAGAACACCTTCTTGGACAAAAAAATTTAGACCAAAGGATGTTTGGCTTAGCTATGACTCTACCCAAAGTGTCTGGGTCACCTCCTATCTGTTCTCATCTACTAAGCAAGCAGAGAAGATGAACCTTCAAGTTATGGGACTCCCAGCGCCAGCCCAACCGCTTGTGGGCAGCCAGAGCGGCTTTGTGGCTGGCATGTTGATAATGATCTAGAATATTTGATCTAATATGTTATGAGACCTCTGAGTACTGCTACCTCTGAGTACCAAGTTTAAATAAAAAAAAAATTATTTTTAATGTATTTGACAGAAAGAGAGAAGTGGGTGGGTGAGAGAGAGAAGAGGGAGAGCATAGAGTGGTCTTCATAGTAGCACATCATAAGTTTTTCTACATAGTTTTATTCCAGAGATGGGGGTGGGGCTTTGCAGGGCAGGAACCAGGCCAGGGGTCCCCCTCCACCTGGTGAGAACTGAACTGGGGCACACCACAGTTCAGCATATGGGCCCACACAAGTTGGAGCTGGGACTCGATCTCTGGAACCCAGGATGGCAAGACAAACACTCAACCTGCTGAGCCATCCTGGTATTCCCTAAATATTTTTAAATTAACCCTAATGTCTGTTCATAAAAGTTTAACAGTAAAGTAGCTCTTTTTAAAGTTAAAAAAAAAAAAAGAAACTTGTGTCCAAACAAAATACTGCACATAGATGCTTATAACAGATTAATTTATAATTGCCAAAACTTGGAAGTATTTGAGATGTCTTTTGGTGGTAATTGGATAAAGAAATTGTACATCCAGATGATAGACTGCTAAAAAGAAAGGAGCTATCAACCCATGAAAAGACATGGAGGAACCATAAATGCATATTACTAAGTGAAAGAAGCCAATCTGCAAAGGCTAAATGCTGTATGATTCCATATATGACCTTCTGGAAAAGGCAAAATTATGGAGACTGTGAAAAGACCAGTGGCTGCTAGGAATTAGGGTGGAGGAAGGGATGAAGAGGTAGAGCAGAGAAGATTTTTAGGACAGTGAAAGTATTCTGTACAACACTACAGTGGTAGATACATGTCATCATACATTCCTCCAAACTCATAGAATGTATATCACCAAGAGTGAACGCTAATGTAAACTATGGAGTTTGGATGATAATGATGTGTTAATGTAGGTTTATTAATTATAATAAATGTAGCACTTTCTCTGGGGATATTGATAATGAGGTAGGCAGTCCATGTGTGGGGCAGAGGGTATATGTAGGAAATCTGTGTACCTTCTTCTCAATTTTGCTGTGAACCTAAAACTGCTCTGAAAAATCAAATCTATTAAAAATAAAAAAAATACAAAACCAAACCAAGACAAAAAGCCATCTAAATTTGGTCTCTTTGTCATTTGTAAATGCACATAAATGCCACTGCATTTATAGAGAGTACTACTCTGCTTTTTTTTGCGCAGAACAAGATTGTATGAAAAGAAGGGTCTAGCTTGTGCTGATTACCTATCTTGGATTTCTTTTCAGGCACGACTTTGACATTAGTGCAGGTTGTCAATACTCAAGTTTTGTGAGGAAGCTGGAGTAAGCAGTAGAGAGGGAAAGCCCCAGAGAACAAAACTGAATAATATTTTCCAAGTGAGCACTGTTTTCTTGTCGTTTTTATGTGTTTTAATTTGGCCAATGTTGGGTGAGTAGTTCAGAGAGAAGAGATTTATTCTTTTTAAAATAAAGTCATCTTCCTCTTCTTTTCCCACTGACTGAGTCACCTTTGTTTTCCAAATATCTATTAACTCTTTAAGGACTATTTACTGTATTTATTTATGTCATTACCTTCTTGTGTGTTTTTGTTCTCTCACTTCACACCCATCATTTGAAGAAGAAAACCATGAAATTATTCTTTCTTTCTTTCTGCAGACCCCTGTAAAACGTTCTGCTTCAAAATAGCAACTGGCTGTCAGCACAGTCTCCTTTAGGATTTTAAGAGCCACACTCAGACTTCCTAGCTGGAGGCAGAGCGCTTTCCTCGGGGAACACTATTTTCCCCACAAAGTGAAATTCTTGTGTTCCAGTTGTGCATCAAAAGGGGCTGCTGGTTGCGTTCTCTCTCTTCCTCTCAAATAAATTTGTACTTGCTTAAAATCGGTGTTATAAGACTTTTAAGTCTGTTGACATAATTCCTTATTTCTCTTTATTATCTCACTCCCACTAGGGGTAGCAGATATCTCTAATCTCCCATTCCATATCCACAGCAGATGTTGGTAATTAGCCCTGTTCTCGTTCCTGAATGTGGTTTGGAACGAACGTTCCACACACTGCCCTAGTAAGCTACCACTAGAGAATGAGAATTGGACATCCTTGCTTTATGTATAATCCCTGGGAATTTTCAGCCAGTCCATGGCTTTACCTACTACCGTTTTTGCTGATACCTAAATATAAATCTTTAGCTCCATATTCTCCCCTGGGCTCTTGATCCATGTTTATTCAGTTGCCTCTTGAATATTTAAAAACATCTCAAATTGAGCATGCTTAAAACCAATAATTTCTCTTCCTTCCTTCCTCCTCCTGTAGCCACTATATTGTATTTAATACAATAGTCGACTCACCTGGATATCCTGTCTTCTGTTTTAGGCATTAAGTTATGTAGATAGAATATACCTCCTTCATATTTCTCACATTCATCTCTTTCTGTGGTTACTGCTTCTGTCATAATTTGGTTCTTCATTTTGGATCCCTGGATGACCCTTCTCTAAGCCATTCCTCACACCACTAGAAAATCAGGCCTCGCACCCTCCCTTCCTCTCGTAAACTATTTCACACACAGATATATGCAAAAGAATATAACAAACACCTGTGCACTCACCTCCAGGATCATAATTCTAAAAATAACTTTTTTCATGTTGATCTAATTTAAGTGACAAGTCTAAGAATAAAATATTATATGTGTTTGTCTTACTCTTAAAAAGATATGAGAACCCAACATGCTTTCTATCCAGGTTTTATCATCCTTGAGTAGATTGATCTTCGAATTGCTATTAGAATGTCAGTGTTCTTGAAACTTTAGGTTCTTTTGGGGTGGCAATGTTTTGAGACAATTTTTTTGGATTCCCTTTCAAAATAGCTTACCTACTAGAAACTGTAACTCATTTATTTAGCAAAAGTATCTTGAAAAGTGTTTAACAGAGCACTTTAATTTTAGCATTGTTCTATAAACAACAGAGGATGTTTCTTTAAATCTAATTAAGTCTATTTG
>PVKE010018392.1:0-29619 GCA_004027555.1 Craseonycteris thonglongyai | reverse complement strand
ATAGTTGCACATCATTGGTTTTTCCACATAGTTTCATTCCACAGGTGGGCGGGGCTGCACAGGGCAAGAACTGGGCTGGGGTCTAACCCAGTGAGAACTGAACTGGGGCACTCCCATTCAGCACATGGGTCCACACGGGCCGGGGCCGGGATTTGATCCTCGGTCCCCAGGGCTGCAAAGTGAGCGCTTAACCCACTGAGTCATCCTGGCTTCCTCTCTATATGTTTTTATAGATTAAATATATATGTAAATATATGTATGTGTGTGTGTGTGTGTGTGTGTGTGTGTGTGTGTGTGTATGTATATATATATATATATATATATATATATTTAAACTACCTTCCTACATATATCCTAGAAATCCTTATTAGTGTACAAGTTTGCTTTTATGGTGCTTATACTTTATTTTATATAAAATATATTTTCAATGTTAAGTTCTCAATCTGTAGTTTATTTTCTTTCTTAATTTATATTACCTTATGCTTAAAACCACTTCTCACTCAACATATAACATCATATATATTTGCTTTAATATTTATCATTTAATTTCAATAGTTTATTTTGGAATTTGAGTAAAAACTGAGAATCTTAGTAAATATTTCTGTATTTTAAATGAGATCCTACCACTGGTAAATTAATTGCTTCTTTCACATTAGCTTAACTGCCTAGTAGCGAACCAAAATTGAGAACAAACAAACTAAAAAGAACAGCCCAAAACAAAACTTCATATCACATGATGAATCATAATATACATAATATATATTATATGCAGTAAATATTTTTATTATTTTTGAGGAAAATGGCTTTTATCTTATTTTTAATGACATTTATGACACCATCATTTGGCCTGCAGTATTTTGTTACACCAGCCTTCAATGCATTACTCTAAATGATGAATTCAAATTATCCAGAAGTAATAAGAAGGTAACATTATAACATATCAATCCAAATGGGAAAGTGTAGGGAGGATGAAAAAAGATGACTGTGAACTTGTGTGAACTGCTTCATTTGCCCTTTTGACATTTTATTTTTTTATCATTTCTAACCCATCAAATTCTGAAGGTTGTTGAGGTTGTTATTGTCATGCATAATGCTAATTTAATTCTAAAATAATCCCCAATGCATTTCTTCTCTTGGCAGTTTTCTTTTCTGGTAGCCCTTTGGCCATTATTGCTCAAGGCAAGCTTTCAGCAGACATCACAAAAGAAGAGGGAATGTACAACATAAAGAACTTTCCCATTAGGAAGGAATTGAAAATGGAAGGTTTTTCTGGTGGAGTTGATGAAACGGAGAAATCTGGATAAGCCAAGACTAAGATCCTGTCATGAGAACTTCAAAATTTCTACATATTGAGTTTTCAGTTTGATTGAGGAGAAAGATATGGGGAAGTACAAACACACATACCAATTTTAGATGGAGAGCTGGTGAAAGCAGAAGAACTTTTGTTCTACTTCCTATTTTGAAGAGAATGTCTGATAGAGCACCTCTAAACAATACGGGGTAGCGTCAAGATACAACCTTTAGCAATGTCCCTGGCTTTCTTGTGACCAACACAAAGCATAGCCGTAATCCAGAAGTTCTCATGATACATTGGTGGGTAAGGAGGGAATCTGAAGTCATCTGAGAATGAAAAATGTAGGTGTTTAGCTTGTGATTGTTTCAGTACAAAATGAAGTGATTTCATAGATAGGAGGTGGACAGACCAAAGTGGGAGCCAAAATGGGGAATATGTTTGAATCTCAGAGGGCCCACCCATATTGTCCATGAACACTTTGTAATTTCAGGGAAAAGATCCAACAGCCTGGGGGCTTATACCAAAATAGCCAAATTGAAGTTAAGGACATTTTCTATACCTTTGTCTAGTAGTGGTAACATGAGGATACACACATGTAAAAATTTATAAATATATACATTTTAAGAGTTTTACAATTTCAGAAAATGAAAAAAAAAGATATTGCTCACCAGACTCTTTCACATGCTACTGTGTGAGGTGAATTTCAAAGAGGAAATTTTTAAATGCCCCATTTTCTAGGCATATTAGTTAATGAATTATAGGAACCGGCTTTCAGGGTATTATGATAAGAGACACACAAGTAATTAAGCTGGAACAAAGTATGTAAAGGATAGTGAATTGGTTCTGATTTCTAATTTTGAAAAAGATTAGTGGATAATAACCAGGATTAGGAGGCTGTTGAAAATATCTTGTTCCTTTAGGCCCTTCAGCAGTGATACAAAGTATGGAAAATTCTTCATTAGAGATATTTCAGGAGAATTGACATAAAAACATGTTTCCACTTAAGATCAGAAAATTTTGACAATCAATGGAACTGTTTTACTGGACTAATAGAGTCTGTCTTTTATTTGTCTTCTACCTGCATTCAGTTATTACTTGGTATATAATAAAATGGAGCTTATTGTAGAAATGGAGAAGTAACTAGGCATTTTTATTTTTAAAAGATTTATTTTATTGTTTTTGACAAAGACAAAGAGAGACAGAGAGACAGAGAAACAGGGAGAAGGGGGAGGGCCCAGAACAGTCTTCATAGTTTTACGTCATCAGCTTCCAACATGGTCCTGTTCCACACAGGTTGAGTGGGGGCCTCACAGGATGGAAACTGGGTCAGGGGCCTCCCATATGGGAGGCACGCCCCCTCGAGACAGGGGCCAAACCAGGGTCAATAATCGAATTGGGAGCCTCCTGCATAGGAAACACACCCCAGTTCAGCATATGGTTCTGTACGGGCTGGAGCTGGGATTTGATCCTGGGTTACTAGGGATGCAAAGTGAGCACTTAACGTACTGAGCTGTCCTGACTTCCCCTAGGCATTTTTATTGTTCTATTGGAATACAAAATTAAAAATCTTAAAATACAGGGAAACCATGGTAAATACTTTAAAACTTTATTTAGAAAGTACATACTTGAATTTATTACATCTCATGCTGAATCACCTCACAATTAATGAAACAGCTTAACCTACCAATTTATCTTTACTGTCTCCCATTCTTACAGATTCAAATGTTGCTAACTGTAGATGTTAAATAAAAAATTAAATTTCAAATTACTTTCTTTGTCACAAATCCTACCCTTCTTATCTTATTGTATGTCCTTCTTCATTCTTACCTGCAAAGTTATAAATGTTTCTGAATATCTGCCTTTTACTCCAATATTTACATGCTCCAGGAATTCTCTAACAATTCTATTAAGGTAGTGTTTCTAAAATGCAAACATGGCCAAGCATTTTCTTTACGGATAATTCCCTATATGTATTATAATCATATAAATATATTTTTTCTATATATTTATATAGTATTAGTGAGCTGAAAGCCTGCATTCTTTGGCAGTACTTGTCCTGTGGCAGAGAGACTATATATTTTTAACTAGTTATAGGACTATGACCACATAGGGAGCTAGTTTTGAAATTTTGCTGCATTGTGGAGACACCAGGGGAGTTAAAAAAAAAAAAAAAAAAAAGTCTGTTTCTATTCCCCCTCATCTCTTTATCTTAGGCCATGGAGATTTTGATTTAATAGTTATGGGGTAGGGCTTAGACACTTAGATTTTTTTTTTAAGTCCTTACAGTTGATTTTAAGATAGAGAAAACTGAAATTCACTGAGGATAGGTGGCATACACAAAAAGCTACAAAGCCACAGCTTAATCCACTTAAGCTGAATTGGGGGAGCGGGGGTGGTGGTGGGGGGGATAGCCTCCAAAGCAGGTAAATCACTCTGAGAGGGAATGATTAATCAATCACAACAAATAGAATGCATAGTCATTGGAAAGTAGTCCTCAGAGAAGAAAATTACAAATTAAATGGAAAAAAGAATAAGTAAAATTATTTAAGAAACTGTAACTTTAAAATTTTTTTATAAATACCAATTAAATCATGAAATAGACTCTTATGTGACTTTGTCACGATAATCAGTGATAACGAGAAGAAAGCCATTTTCTTCATTTTCTACGATTCACATTTTGAAATAGCCAAATGAAGTATAAGTTTATAAATTTAATGGGATTTTTTTTTAACTTAACAGTTAAAGGGCAAACTAATGAAAGAAAAAATGAGGATGCTGTTTTACTAGGGTTGTAAGATCTTTTTTAAGCTAGTTTTGAAGTTGATTTTGACTAATTATCTGAGGTAAATCTGAATTCTGAGATAGAGTCTAAAAGGATAGGGGAAAAATGGAGCTAAGTTGTTGTTTATCCTATGTCTTTGGACAAATTATTTGGATTATAAATATCAGTGACAAAGTTGAATTGTCAGTTTGTATTTATTCAGAACTGCCTTCAGTTGGTAAGAGGCTTTATGCTGTGTGTCTATGGACAGTTTAGATAAAAGTAATTTTTGAGCTTTGATGATCTGCACGTATACTGAATTCTGTTGATTTGGCCAGATCACAGAGTCAGGAAGCATTAGATCTCTCTCATTAATGCATAAGCTCACAGAACATTTTGTGTACTATACGATGCATTTTTTTTAGTTTATTTATCCCAAAATGAAATATAGTGGGTTTAAAATTCTTGGAATATGTATTTGATTTTAATCCTTAGAAAGACTAAATTTTAATGTTGTGGAGTGCACACTGTTTATTAAATAGTGTAGGAAAAAAAATAACAAATTGCTGAACTACAAATTGACTCTTTCCTAAAGGTATTAGAATGCATCTAATTTAATTGTTTGCTATACTATTCACTTTTTCTTGAAACACAAATATAATTAGAATAAGAAATACAGCAAGCTGTTCAAAAATTTTCTTTTTCTATAAAATTAGTTCATAATTTTTTTTGAAAGAAAATTATGGGGGAAGCTGGGATGGCTCAGCGGGTTAAGTGCTCACTTTGTAGCCCTGGAGACCCAGGATTGGGTCTGGCTCCGGCCCTGGCGGAACCATATGCTGAACTGGAGTGTGCTCCCGCGCCCATCTGTGGAGTGAAACTATATGGAAAATTAATGCTGTCAACTGTGGAAACTGCTCTGGGCCCTCCCCCTTCTCTCTGTCTGTCTGTCTCTCTCTGTCAAAAAACAATAAAAATAAATCTTTAAAAAAGAAAATTATGTAACCTTCCAATTAATACTTCATAAAACTTGACTGTTTTCTACCTTCTCCTAAAATGTGCTCCAAAATTAATGCCCTTTAAAACTATAGGGTAAAAACAATCCCCACAATTTCATGATTTATAAAGACTATAGTTTTAAGTGTTATAATCAACTTATTTATACATAGATTCTTTTCACCCCACCCCCCAGTGACTTTATTTACTAATAAAATAGTAATGAGATGTATCTGCTGTATGAACTAGTACAAAATAAATATTTTTAGATGCATCATGCTGTCTAATTCCCAGAGGTTTCAATAGTGAGGGTTCACTAACAGGGTCAATGGTACTATGTGCCCACATCCCATAAACTACACTCAGTGTACTCTGCACTTTTCCCCCCTCTTTTTGTGGTGGATGGAGGAATTGCTTCCTCTTTTGGGGAAGTAAATGAAAGGTTTTATCTGTTTTTAAGGAAATATTTTAAGAACCGGATAGATATTGTCCAAAATTTGGAAAAGCCTAGGAGAATAAGGAGGATTAAAACCAGTACCTGAAGAACTAACAGTAACTGGCAGCCTGGTCATGTGAAGTGGTTCTATTATTAAGACCATTATACAAATGAGAAAGATTAGTTCTACAATGTTAAACAACTTGACCAACATCATAGACCTAGCTAGTGGTAGAGTCAGGGTCAAGCCCTTGGCAATCTGTCTACAGACTCCAGGTCATAAACCTTATATAATAATATATAATATCATATATACTAATATATAATATCATAAATACAATGTTTAATGATAGATTCTGCAGACAAATTGCATGGGCTTGAACCTTGATTCCATCACTTGGCTTCGTTTGTGATGTTGGACACTTATGTGTATAATGGCCAAAACAATAGAACCACTTATTATGGCCATTATGAGCATTAAGTGAGTTAATATTTCCAAAGTACTTAGAATAAGCAGAGTCCACAGTAATTATTATGCAAGTGCGTGCTGAGTATTTAATAGAGAACAGATACCATCGTAAGTGGTATTCTTCCTTATGTTTGCTTCTTTACATTATATTTTGATTTTGTTTTTCTATCTTTCTCTATAGTATGACTTTATCTGATTTCTTTTAAAATATGCTTTGGACACATAAGGTCATGCCAGCACTCAGTAAAAGCAGATCAATATCACTTTGGGGATAATGTCTAGTTTAAAATTTAAGGTAGCGGTATTTTTATTGGCTAAACTTGCAACAATAATCTAGTGGTTGTCTTATCAGCTATGGACAATGCACGGATTCTATCTCTTTTTATCTATTTTACTGCAGCAAAGTAAGAACTATCATAAATTACAAAGAAACAAAATAATATGTAAAAACAAAATTGCTTGCAATATATATTCACTTTATAAAATAAGCAATTGACTTTGTGAATTTAATTTTATACCTTGAAATATTAGTAATAGTCTACAATCCATATAATTACATTGATAAGAAACTTGCAAGCTCTTAAAGTAACATTATCCCAGAGAGCATATAACAAGTTATTACTACACACAAAAATTGGAGGTCATTCATTTGTAAATTGCAATACATAAATGTCTCAAAGCCTAATAACTGGAAAATTACAATATAAACACTCTTTGTATACTTATTCAACACTATAATGAAGAGGTTTGCCAGATAATCCACAACAAAGTAAGTCTGTAGAGATAAAATTAATTGAAGTGTAATTCATAAATCAAAAGCAAGCATAACAAAAATTTAAGAGAACAAACACCTCAAGGCAGTATTAGTACGATACTGAAACTTCTTCGTAAAAATTGTAGAAATTTAAACCCAAAGCAGATCTTTCTTCAGGTCTCAGCTAGCCTTTCATACAGACAGAAAATCTTTATTACTTAAGGATTCCATATTTCCAAATTTACATAGTGTGGCAAAAAGTGTGAGTTTATTAAGACCCTTGTTCCTAAGAGGTAAAACCTCTTGCTTCAGTTCTCGCACTGTAAGAGTTCTTTTTACAATGTATTTCAATGCCACATTTTCCACATTTTTATGCTTTTTGTTAGTTTTGTTTTTGAACATGACCCCCAAGCATAGTGCTGAGGTGCTGTCTAGAATTCTTAAACACAGAAAGACTGTGATGTGCTTGATGGAGAAAATGCATGTTTTATACTCGTAGATAAGCTTCTAGCACTAGTAATAGTGCTCTTGGCTGTAAATTTAGTATTAATGAATCAACAACACGATACATCCAGAAAGGAAAAAAAGAAAAAAAGGAAATTTGTTGATTTGTACATGAGCCTGTTCTGGAAAGTGCTAAAATAACATCTGTAGTTTGTGATGATGCTTTGGATCCCATGTTTCAGGAGATTTCAGTGTAGTCTAAAAATCATCCAAAGACTGAGGTTCATTATTGAAATTCAATATATAAAAAAAACATTTTTACATGTAATTGTTTTTTCATCTCTTCAATTAATAACAGTGAACAAACTTTTGATGAATTTAGAAAACCTCATATCAAAGATGACTCATCAAGTCTTATTTATTACTTTCAATCATGATGAATTTATTATACATGATAATAAAACATTTATCTCTAATATTATTTGACTTGACTATTATTTTTATTAGCTTGTAGCATATCATATATATTCTTTTTACTAAACATTCATATTGCTACTTAATTAGTGTGTATATATGGTTTATTTTTATAACTTGAAGGCAGGGATCTTAAGTAAAACTTTAATCCTCTTATAATGGGTTCAGTACTTTGCAGATGGTAGAAATATATTTGTTGCTTGAATGACTTATGTGTCTTAAACCAGGATGTGAAGAGAAGAATGTCAGTTAAGACTCTTTTTCAGTCAAGGAACACTCTCTCTACATATAACTCCTGGGACTTCAAGGAAAAGGAAACTTAGATAATATTGGTAGCTTACCCAACAGCACATGCCCAAAGAATACTGATTTACATCTATTTTGTGTTCATGTTATCACAGGTACTCTATGTAGATTTGTTTATTTAATCCTCAACATGCACTACGTATTTTAGATTGTGCCAACGTACTAGCAGATGGAGGCGAGAAGAGTTCAAGCAACTTGGTTAGAGTCCTCCAATAAGTGGCAGAGCTAAAACTCAATACACAGTTCAGATTTCCAGGGACTACACATTTTTACATACTAGGCTGTGTTGCCTGTCATTAGTGCTGGAATCATAGAAGTGAATCTAAGTCTACTTGACATAAGCATTTATGATCTTTTCTTGATCTTTTTAGATTGATGAGACTTAGGATTTATTTTAATGTTTATTTAAAATATTATTTCTCAGTTGTTTTAATAATAAAAGGTAGTCTAATAAATAAAACATAATAGAACTACAAATAAAGTTGTAAAATTATTTCATTTTTATCTATTTTTTCTTAAAATATATCTGTGAGATGAATGAAATTCTTACCTGAAAAGTAATAGAAACTCATCTAATATTAAGCTAAGTAGTTAGAAAGAGGTTGAGACTATCTGTGAAGACTTGGGGTTCTTTCCTTATAAACAGAATTGCCTCCATACTCTGTGTTAAATGCCATTGAGTCAACTCCAACACCTGGCAACTCTGTGAATGAGTGATGACCACTATGTCCTGCCCTCAACAGCCGTGCTCCGCTCCTGTTGACTCCCTCCCACTTATGACTTATTTTATGTAGTCAATTCATCTCATATTTGGCCTTCCTCTTTTCCTGCTGCTTGCTGCCCCATGCTGTAAATCGGGGTAGCATTTATAGACCGTGTGGTATGTGCCACGCACGAACTGTTAAAGACGTTTTTCTCATGCCCTTTAAATCCTCCCACAATCCTTCATTGTATACTTTCACACAACCACTTTCGAGATAAGAATATATAAGTTCACTGAGGTTTCAGCAATCAGAACTACTTATCAAGAAATAGGATTGAAGCAGTTTTAAATCCCAGGTTCTTTTGTTATACAAAGTAGCTCATCTACAGCATATATTGTATTAGACTGAATTTTGACTAAGCTAACTTCATATTGATTGCAGTAAGTATATACATCATTAGTATTCTGATTTCAGATCATTACTGAATATTGTATTAATAGATTTCAATCATAGAAAATGTAAGGAATTAAATGGTTATTGGAGGTCATATGAGCAATGCTGTTTTCAAATGATATTTTCACTCGATATAAAATCATACTGTTACATCGTTTTTTATACTATGTGTAGAAAGGTCATTTTAGCATTAGATATACATAATTCAATTTAGATATTGT
This sequence comes from Craseonycteris thonglongyai, assembly GCA_004027555.1. NCBI lineage: Eukaryota > Metazoa > Chordata > Mammalia > Chiroptera > Craseonycteridae > Craseonycteris > Craseonycteris thonglongyai. Next base: position 20,307 of record PVKE010018392.1, on the reverse strand, counting down.
GGCTTATGACCACTTATATGTTTTATTTTAGCATTCACATTCCTTCTCTGTTATAATTTATTAATGAACAAAATAAATTTTTTATTTAAAAAATTGAAAACCTATCTGCATTCTCAACTCTAGCACTTAATGAGGTCCATAACTTTTGGCAACTTATTTAATCTTTCCTGATCTCAGTTTTCTTAGCTGTAAAATAGGACATTAAATGTATTTACATTATACAGTTAAGGACATTAAATGAGTTTGTACATGTACAGAAATAGCAAGGCAAGTCAAACACATATAAACCTGGGTACGTGTTAAGTATAGTTAAAGAGTTATTTCTCTCTTTTCTCTTATGACAATAGTCAATGTAAAAGGAGTACTGAATATTCTTTTTAGATTAAACAGTCTAATTTTTCATTTAAAGGCAGAGGCTTTATTTCTTTAGAATAAGATCATAGGCATTTTTTTATTGAATGTTCAATATTGACTATATAATTATATTACAATTTTAAAATTAATATCAGGCTATGTGTCTGTTAAGTTCCATGCAGCATGGAGACTTTATGTTTTTGTTTTATTTCCACTAAGCTAGAACATGTATTGACTAAGAGATTAGTATAGCAATCACAAGATAAAATAATAAATATTACTGTTTTATTCTATCATAACAGTAAACTTTAATTTTGTTGACTGTGTGAAAACTGGTTAAAATTGCTTTCAAAGTACTTTTTGGAACTGCCTATGAGCTTCTGGAAGGGATGTGTAAAAATTGTTGTTGCTTACATGTGATCTCTCTAACGTCTTTAACTGTGGCTATGTTAGTGGAAATTGTTACTTAACTGATGAAAAAAGAAGTACGAATAAGTTTGTCATTTCTAATTGGAAGATTAACATTTAAGACTACATAAGCATTTGTTTTTGTTAGGTTCTTGATGTAAAAAATAGTGACTTGACTTGCCCAAAAATAATTCAAATAATTTCAGACAGTTATTATTTTAGCATGTATCAACAAATAATTATGTTTAAAAATTTTTTAATGATTATTTTAAAATGTTTGTACTTAGAGATAAGAAAACTATATTTGAAAACTGTATCTTAAAAAATGAATATAAAGCTACAAAAGTACAAAATTATATTCTAACAAACCCTGACACATTTACATTGTTCTTTTATTCTGATTATTTTCTAGGCATATATAAGAATGATTTTTTAATTTTCTTTTACTTTTTTTCTTTTATATATATGTGTCAGTTTAGTTCAACAAACACTTAACACTTACAGTTCTGGGAACTTGCTATGTTCTGGGAGTAAAATGTTTAATAAAATGCATTTGCTGCCCTCCAAGCACTTATTGATTCCCAGTAGAAAGGCATTCAGTATATTACACTAGGTTTTAAGGAGAGAAGTTTCCATAAGGTGCTAAGTAAACACATAAGGAGCAATTAGCTCTACTTTCAATTTCAAGGAGGTCTTAAGAGAATACATTTTCTCATCAATATTTTCCCAACTGTAAATATGAAAATTTCAGTAGCTATCATTCATATGTGCCTTCTCAGTGACAGCAGCTTCAATTACAACCTTCATGGTGACTGCAGCAACTCTGCAATAGAGACAATAGTATATCTTGTTTATAGATGAGAAAACTGACATTGAAATATGTAATCTGCCTATTTGTTAGTGAAAGTACAAAAATCAAATGTAGAAACAAAAATATGATGGTATTTTTATGATTATTATTAGTGTCACCAAGATTTAGCTTACTGGTAAATTTTCATATGGATTTCACTATTGCTTCCACCTCACTAAGCACTCTTCTTACAGAAAAGTGACAAATGCCTTTCTCTCTTTTGATACTGGGTCCAAGGAACTGATTTATTGTACGTCTTAATGAGAATAATGAATTACTTTTAGTGTAAGAAAATTCTGGCAAACAGAGAATAGACACTATCTTAATCTAAAAATGATAATGTCAAAAAATTTGTTTTTTGGTGTTTTTTTTTGTTGTTGTTATTTTTCCAATATCATGTAGTTAAGATGATCCATATAAATGAAAGATTTCCCTAATTGAAAAAAAAAAAAATCAGATGGAGACCGGGATGGCTCAATGGGTTAAGCGCTCACTTTGCTACCCCAGGGACTGAGGATCTAATCTGGCCCTGGTCCCGGCCCGTGCGGTCCCATATGCTGACCTGGGGAGTTCCCCCAGTTTGGTTCACCTTGGGGTGAGACCCCAGCCCAGTTCCTGCCCTGTGCAGCCCCGTGCCCACCTGTGCAGTGAAACTATGTGGAAAAACCAATGATGTGAAACTATGGAAACTGTTCTGGGCCCTCCCCCTTCTCTCTGTCTCTGTCTCTCTCTCTGTCCAAAACAATAAAAATAAATATTAAAAACAAAAAAAATTAAGAGCTTTCAAGTAAACGATAGCACAAGTTTATTTTGAATTTTGAATTATCAATAGTTGGATACTTTTTCAAGTCCACTGTGTTGATTTTGTGTGTCTAACATAGAGTAATTTATCTTATTCACATTTTAGAAAATGAATTTCTTCTAGTCATGAGTTTACATTCTGTTCACAGATCCCATCTGAGATATCAGTGTACTCATGCATAGTGAATATTACAGGTTCAAAAATATTTTAAATACCCATACCATTATCTTCTATACCCACCAAGCTTATATTTATTTCTCTCATCTTCTAAAATGGGATTAGTCATGAGATTCTTTTACATTTAATCCATTAAGAGATAAAAGATAGAATGATTATGCATTTTTTATGTAGCTGAATACTATCATTTGAAAATTATTACCCAAGCTAGCACTAAAAATGATATATGAATTTTAAATTATTAGACACATGAAACAAGGAGACACCATGCAACTTAATGCAGCCATAGTATGATAGAGAAATGGCAAACAAATAGTCATAAAGGGCACTGCTAAAGTTTAGTACTAATTCTCCTGAAACCTATAAAATTAAATTTGAAAATCTTTTTCCTGAACATCATTTCTAAGTTATACACTAATCAAGAGAAGGGCACACATAGCTAGTATCTAGGTCGCAGCTGTATCTCCTTAATTAGGGAAGGTTTGCTGCAGATTTATCAGCATAAGGTAACAGGAAACCCAAGACATTTTTATTGGGTAAGGAAATGTAGAACAAGTTGAGGGGGCAAGAGACAATTTCTAAACAGCTTTGAACGTACAGGAATAGAATGACAAGTAATACCACAATCTGCACTGACATTAGAATGCTGTAAGGCTCATTTTATGCCAAGAGTTAACCAGCTTGGTGACATGTGGCACACTTACCCCCACTGACACTTCCTCAACATAGTGGAAGCCACCAACATCAGGAAATGTTCTGTTGGCATAAACCATTTATTTATTTGTTTGTTTATTTATTTGCTAAAAAGTATGCATTTATTCCTATCAGCTAGTCATATATTACTTTGAAAGTTTCTAAAGTTTAAGGGATAATACAGGAAGAAAAAAAAAGTATTTCTGTTTAAATTGGCTCACTATCAACTGAGAAACAAAGACTCAAGAACACAAACTTATGCGATGCATGGGTGATGTGATGTGGAGTTGTCCATTGGGAAACTGTCTGATTGTTACCAACCAATGTCACCCCATTAAATTTAACAATAAAATATAATAATATTAAAAAAAAAAAAAGAACACAAACTTTGGGAAGCTGGAACGGCTCAGCGGGTTAAGCACTCACTTTGCAGCGCCAGGGACTAAGGATCGAATCCCGGACCCCGCCCATGCAAACCCATATGCTGAACTGGGGTGTGCTTCCCATGTGGAGGCCCCCACTTTGGTTCTCGTTCCCTGACTTGAGGGGGTGTACCTACCATGTGGGAGGCCCCCAGCCCAGTTCCTGCCCTGCACAACTCCTGCCCACCTGTGTGGAATGAAACCATGTCAAAAACTGATGATATACAACTATGGAGGCTGCTCTGGGCCCTCCCCCTTTTCTCTGTCTCTCTCTGTTTCTCTGTCTTTCTCCGTCTCTGTCAAAAACAATAAAATAAATCTTAAAAAGAAAAGAATACAAACTTTAATTAGCATACCAGGGCTGTCCGGAAAGTTTCCAGCCATGTAACCATTCTTGTTATATTGACAGTGGCTGAATTTTTTTCTGCACAGCCCTGGTAAACGTAGATGTGGTCAGTCCCATAGGACAGGTGATGGAAGCTTTCCCACAGGAAGTGATAACCGAATTGTATCTAAATTAATTAGTAAAAAATGGGATGTAGAGAAGTGATTCCTGACAACGGGTATTGCATGTACAGAAATCACAGAAGCCTGGCACTATTTAAGCAATTAAGTTTGAAGCTTAGAAAACTACAAGCTGTAAGTTAAAAGAACACGTTACTTCTTCCAAAATCATACAGAATCTGAGAAATGCCATGACAACCATACTCTGAGAAACTACTGGCCTCTTTCCAATGACACCCTATGACCACCTTGCTATTCCCATTTAATACAGGAGAAACCCAATTTCTCCACCTGTGTCTCATGATAGCACTCAACTCCTATGTAATCTCTGCTTCTCTTAATACTGCATTATAAATAGGAACCAATTTCCAGTTCATCCATAACAAGACTCTCATCAGAATCCTTCAGCCCTATCCCAAACTTTACCAGATATGTTTCTCTCTGCTTTCTCTTTGGGTAGCATTCTACAGCTTCTCTGTAGTGCCTTCTAATGCTACAAGTCAGTAAGTTTGATGTTCGTCACACTGCAGGCTATGTCTGAATACTTTTTGCTAGTTCTCTTTAACAAGATAGGAAACTAAATAGCCTGAGAAGGACCTCATAGGATCCCTGGGTAATGTAGCTTAACAATTTAGGTGTACAAATTTTGTACCCAACTTGCTAGGTCTGAATCCACTCTATAACACTGACTGACTTTATAATCAAACAATTTACTTAATCTCTTTTTGTCTCAATTTCTTCATCTGTTAGTGGAAAAATAATAGTACTTAACCCAGAGGATATTTTTTTTTAAAGAAGACCAAATTAATATCTGCAACAAGCTTAAAACTGCTGTAAATATATTGACTATTATATATTATGATAAGAAACTTGTATTTCTTTTTATAAGCAACGAGCAGTAATATACATGTATTTAACTCTTAGACCATTAGGCACCTACCGTATGTATTAGAAATCTTTAAGAAGGTATACATGGAACAGGAATATGAAATAAGAAGTTGTTAAAACAGATTTCACTAATGATTGAAGTAGAGCAGTGTAGGGTAAGGTTAGAACAAATAAGTTGAATGAGTGAAATATTTGGGAGATGACATCAGCTGGACCTCCTTATTTATTACGTATGCTAAATGCAGGCATGCCCACTGTGTGTATGTTCATGCTGTGATTGAAATGTAGCTTTGATTATATAAAGCATACAATTATATGCATACAGATTACAATGTATAAATACTTCTAGATCAGTTTATTTAAAGCACCCTAGAAGTATAGATGTTTTGGGGGACAGTGTTATGCTTCGATAATGCCAACCAGTTTTACTGCCAAATACGTTTTATTTTATCACATGATCCGTGAAAAGATAAATAGAAAAAATACTTAAATTCACTGGAAGGGGTATTAAGTTGTGAGTCTTATTTAACCAGTTAATTTAATGCCTAGAAACCAGTGTAATGTGTAGTTAAGTGTGTAGGTATAATGTGAATACGTGTAACGAAGGTCTTAGTGAATGACTTATGAAATGTAGCCACTTGAAGACACACCATTAAAATAGGTTGGTCAGACAATTAAGTTGGAAGACATTGGCAATTTAGAATTCATACTCTGGATTTGTAAAAGAGTACTTGAAGAATGGAAATCATGCCAATTATTGTCAAATTCAGCACTTTACAAATGCCATTATTTTCATTAATAGATATAAGGATATTCAAATTATTTCTTTCTCCTTATGTGAGTTTGATAATTTGTATCATTCAAGAAATAGGTCCATTTCATGTAAGTTATCAAATTTATGAACATTTCTATTTTGTTTCTGATATTGGTAATTTGTGTATTTCCCTTTTTTCCTAGTTAGTGTGTCAAGAGTTTTATTAACACCAAATCTTTATTCTTGATTTTCTATTGTTTTTCTGTTTTTATTTTTATTAATTTCTGCTCTAACTTTTACTTCTTTATATTGTATTATATTGTATATTTGTTTTTTAGGATTGCTTATTTGTTTTTCTTATGACTTTAGGTTGAAATTGTTCTCCTTTCCTAAAGTGGAAGCTCAGTTTGTTTATTTTAGATCCTTCTCTTTTCAATATAGTCTTTTAATGACATACATTTTTTTAAGATTTATTTTTTATTGTTTTTGACAGAGAGAAACAGAGACAGGCAGAGACAGAGAGGGAGACAGGAGAGTGGGCCCAGAGCAATCTCCATAGTTGTACTTCATCAGTTTTTGACGTGGTTTCATTCCACACTGGTGGGTGGGGGCACCGTGCAGGGCGGGAACTAAGCTGGGGGCCTCCTGCATGAAAGGCACATCCCAGTTCAGCATGTGGGTCTGCACGAGCTGGGGCCAGGAGCCCATCCTTGGTCCCCAGGTCTGCAAAGCAAGCACTCAACCTGCTGAGCCATCCCAGCTTCCCCAACATTTTTTTTAAGTTCTGTTTTTGCTATATCCCATAATTTTATAGCATGATATTTTTACTTTAGTTTAGCTTGAAACATATATTTTTTTAATTACTCTTACTATTTTGACCTCTGTGTTACTTAGAAGTATATTTTCTATTTCTTGGGTGATTTTGCAGCTATCTTTTTGTCTTTAAATACTATTTTAGTTCTCTTATGTCCTGAGAACATACTTTGTGTAATTTATAGCCTTTTAAGTCATTAAGGCATGTTTCTTTGACCCAAAATATAGTCTACCTTGGTGAATGTACCATGCTAGATTGAGAAGAACAAGTATTCTGTTATTGGATAAAATATTCTGTCAGTCAAATCCAGTTGACTTAGAGTGCTGCACTGTTCACATATTTTTTCCTGTTGAATCTACAAGTGATTGAAAGATTGGTGTTGAATTTCTCATCTGTAATAGTAGATTTCTCTATTTCTCTTTGTAGTTCTATCAATTTTTGCTTCAATTATTTTGATGCTCTATAGTTAGATGATTACATATTAACTGTATGTCCTCTTAGAGAACTGACCACTTTATCACTATGTAATGCTTGTCTTTATTTCTAATATATTTTTTCTTATTGTAACAACTGTTTTGCCTAAAATTAATGGAATAATTATAACTTTCTTTTTATTGGTGTTATCATGGTATACTTCTTCCAACACTTTAATTGTAACTTACTGTTTTTACGTTGAAAGTGCAGATCTTTAAGGCAACATATTGTTGGGTGTGGTGTCTCTCCACTGTTAGTCTTTCTCTTTTAATGAATATATTTTGAGTACTTACATTTAAGTTATTGATATAATTGTTTTTCTATCTATGTATTATTTCCTATCTATTATTTGCTCCCCCCTCTGGTTCTGACTTCTCTGGTTTTAAATGAAAATTTTATATGATTCCATTTTATCTGCTCTCTTGGTGTATTAGTGATACTTCTTTTAATTTATTTATAGTTACTTAGAGTTTGCAATATACATTTTAAACTGATGTAAGTCTATTGTCACGTACCATTATACTTCGTTAGCATATAATAAAGTTACCTTATTACATACTATTTCCAGTTCCTTCCTTCTTTTTCTTATAACATGTTGCCATTTATTTAACTTATCTCTATGCTATAATCATAGAATATAATATTAATATGAATGCTAAAAACAAACTGTTACAGTCTGAAGACTTAAATATCTAAGACCAGTGTGTGTGTTTAGGGCAAAAATAGTTTCTTCAACTTCCAAGCTTTTATTAATCTCTAAGTTCTTTTCTCATTCTTGAGATATTGATTGCAAATATATTATTCCTCATGAAGGTACTCTAACTGATAAGACCCTTTCACTTGCATATATCTTCTCTTCTCATGACTGCATACATAATTACTCCCTTCAGCTATCTAAAACCTAAAAAAAGACTTAACACCTTTCACATAAAGCAATAGTTTATCTTGTTAAAATTTATCTTCTCATCCTAAATTATTTAGATATTTTTATATGCTAATTCTTTTTGGAGAATATTTATAACCTCTATATTTTGTAACTGCAAATCTAATATATAGGTCTCCTATCTCTTCTTCCAGTTCACTAGTGAACATATGTGAAACATAGTTTTACAATACATATATTTTCAAGGACTTCTGATCACTGCTGCTCGCACTAGGCAATCAGGAGTTTTCTTGTTTTTTGGTCAATGGGTCAATCACAAGAATTGTTAAGGAATAAAGGGTCTGGCAGATGACAAGAACAAAAGGCAGTTTGTTTCAATAGAAGAGAAAAGGATGAAACTATGAGTTTAGAATTTAGATGTAACACATTACTAGAGCAAAGTCATATTTTGTTGAATTGTTTTGATGTCTATATCATCATTTTTTCATGACTAAAAATTATTGTAGGTAGAATAAAATAATTAGCATTACTTATTATACTAATGTTTATATTCAGGTTGAATTACAATCTGTTTAGTCATAAAGATCATGAGGATTTGTTCATTTTTTTCAAACTCAACCTATATACAAATATTAAACAGTAAGAACAGATACAAAATGTTCATGGTGGTTGTGATATTCATTATGAACAAAGCCAAGGCCTTTGATTAAGAACCCAGGAGATTCTTAATTATGTAAACATAAGGAACAAAAAATATTTATAATATAATTCTTATTTTAAGCTAAGTTATTAGAGTGCAAAAAAATTAATATAGCCCTCAAGAATGTTTCTATTATTGAAATTCCTGTACAAAAATATATCACACTCCTGCCATTCTATGATTTCTAAGCAGATAACATTTATTATTTGAAATAGTTATTTTACTACAAAATTGTTATAGCATAAGGTTTAAAAAGATCTAGCAGGTTTTACCTGAAGTGAATATGCATGTGTATATTCATGTGTGCAATTTATTTTATCATAGATAACTTGATAATACTAACATCTTTAATAAATTAAGTGATTGGAACCATATTCAAAATTCAGGATCTTTTTCTAAGCACGACCTTGTAAATAAACTTAAATCAAAATTCAAGAAATTAATTCTTCAAAATCTAAGCAAAACACGCAAAATGTTTATATAAATACGAACTGTAACATGGCTGGATACTTTCCAGACAGCCTGTGCATGTATGTATTTGTGTGTGTGTGTGTGTGTGTGTGTGTGTGTGTACATTTCATTAGAGAATCACTATAATCACTGTAATAGGTTGAATTGTGTCCCCTAAAATAATGAAGGTGGTAGTCCTAACTGACTGTACCTCAGAGTATGCCCTTATTTAGAATTAGAACCATTGCAGATATAATTAGTTAAGATTTGGAGCAGGGTGGGCTCCAAATCCAGTATAATTTCTATTCTTATAAGAAGCCAATCCTGTGAAAATGGAGACACACAGGAGAATGCCATGTGATGACGGAGCTAAAGATTGAAGTGATACATCTACAAGCCAGGCAGGGCACACCAAGTGTTGACAGCCACCACCAGAAGCTAGAAAGGAAGAGGGATCCCCCTACAAGTATCTGCTTGATTTTGAACTACCAGCCTCCAGAAATATGAGCTGATAAATTTCTGTTGTTTTAAACCACCCGGTTGGTGAAACTTTGTTAGAGTGACCCTAGGAAACTAATACAATCAATCACCAGAATTATTTGAGTAGAAAATATTATCAGAGTGATAAATGATTCCCTCAATAATTTGTATATACTTATCATACTGAGTTGGGGCTACATTGTATCAATGCTATTACATCTAAATATTGGAAGTTTAGCGATGTTACAAATGGGATAAATAATACTTCAGTCATTTAACAATATTTATGAAGTGCCTTTCTCATTCCAAATCTGGTTCTCGGTTCTTGGGATCCAGCAGTGAATAACACTGACAAAATTTGCACTATGATGATGAAAAAACTGACAAAACAAATATAAAATAAGCAACAACAAATAATAATAGCTATATTTTAACTGGTAATTAGTGGTATGGAGTTAAATAAATCTGGCAAAGTCATCACGAAGAATTTCATAGGTGGTAAGAAAGAATTCAGAGTGGTTAAGTAAAAGCTGCTTTGTCACGGTGACAACGGATCAGTCACTTAGTTGAGGGAAGTGACCAAGCCCATCAGGTGTCAATCTAGAAAAGAACTACAGGAAGAGAGAACAGATGGTATCCCAAGTTTGGTGAAGGGGCTTAGAATGTGACTGAAGTGGAGTCAGATATAGAATACTGGGAGGCAAGACTACTGAGAGATGATGAGGAACCATCATGCAGGGCTTTCACTGTTGTAAAAACTTTAGCTTACTTTGATTTAGATGAGGAGCAGCTGGTGGGTTTTGAACAGAGTGACAATATAAGATTTGTATTTTAAAAGCACCACCGTCCTTGTCATGTAGAGACTAGAGTACAGGGGACAAGGGCAGAAGTAGGAACATTTCGGGAGTGTTATAAAAATCCACGTGTGGTAGGCTGAATGATAGCTTTCCAAAATATTCATGTCTTGATCTATGAACCCTGTGCATAGCACTCTATGTTGCAAAAAGCTACTTCACAAATGTGACGAAGTTTAGGCTGTTGAAATGTGGAGATGATCCTATGTAATCATTATGGCCTTGTAGCAAGAGAGGCACAACGTTGAAAGTCGGCCACAAGGATATGACAACAAAAGCAGATGTCGGAGTGCCATGCTTTGAAGATGGTGAAAGGGGCCACGAACCAGGAAGTTTTCTGGAAATTGGCAAAGGCAAGGAAATTGATTGTGCTCTAGTGCCCCAGAGACAGCAAGGCCCTGCCAATATTTTGATTTCAGCGCAGTGGAATCCATGTCAGACTTTTGCTCCCCAGAGCTGTAAGATAATAGATGTGTAATATTTGAAGCTATTAAGTGTGTGGCAATTTGTTACAGTAGAAATAGAAAATTGATACACCATGTAAAAGATTATAGTAGAAGCATATTAAATGTGCAATTTGTCAGAAGAGTTCAATTCTGATTACCTTTGAAGATAATAACAGCAATATTGGCTAATAGTTTAGAAGCGTGATATGAGAGTGGAGTCGGGAATAACACTAACGGTTTGGCTTAAGCAAGTTGTAATTTTCAAAAATTGTTAAGATTGTAAAAAAAAATTCACTGAACATGGGTGGAAATCAGTAGTTCAATGTTTATATATCTAAAGTTTGAAATGTTTACAAGACATAGGAGTAAAGCTGTGTGATAGCTGAATATGTAACAGATTTAGGGTGGAGATAAAATTAAATTATATGTTTGGGAACTATCATGGGTCATATCCCTTCACACATAAATACATGAATACATATGTTCTCTGATTGGAATTTGTCTAATCCTCACAAGGCCCCAGTTAGCTCAATATTTTATTGCTTATTCCTCTTTAAAAAAAAAAAATCTGTGTCAAGTGAGGGATAGAGATTTTTAAATCTAATGAAAGGTCTAACTTGCCACAAAGCTCATATTTCTCTGTTTATGTTTTACTGTCTCATCCTTTACAAGATGATTTTATTTTCCTCAAATGCATGTATGAAGATGTAGGACAAGTTTGTTCAAACCACAGGCTGCACATGACACAGGACAGCTTTGAATGTGACCCAACATAAATTCATAAACTTTCTTGAAGCATTGAGATTCTTTTGTGATTTCTTTTCTTTTTTTTTAGTTCATCAGCTATTGTTAGTGGTTGTATATTTTATGTGTGGCCCAAGACAATTCCTTTTCTTCCAATGTGGCCCAGGGAAGCCAAAAGGTTAGACACCACTGATGTAGGGGGTTTGAATTCGAGGAATTTTAGGGCTGAACAGAAAAAAAGGTATAACAGCAAGAGGTAGTATTATATGGCAAGTTTTTTTTTTTGGAAGAGATTTGGACAAATCTGCATGGGCAGAGATACATATTTCTTACAGCATGAGAAGTTCTAGAGGCTTGGGCATAGGGTGAGGTTACCACCCTGAAGGGAAAGTGAACTCTGGAGAGGTGGAAACCAGAGATAGGCTAACCTGTCTAGGTGATATGTTAAGTAGCAGAGTCTCTGAGTCAAAGAGTTCCAAGAGAACCATGGGTTAAGGTTTTATAACCACAAGACTACGTTTTGTATAGCCAGCAGATACTGGGTGATATTTCATAGGGTATTCAATAGAGGCAGGCTCCAAATATGTGAAAATTCTGTGTGTTTGGTCAGTTTTGGACATACCACTTGCATTCGTAAAATTTTTTGTTTGCAACAGTAGGCTTTTTAACTAATGAGTCCTAGTCTTCAGTGAAGAAATAAACAACCTAAGGACCAATACAACTTTGGTTCATTTATATAACAGAAGAGAATATCAAATTTTAAATATGATTAAGAATCTGATATCAATAGTTTAAATATGAGATATTTAGCTGGAAATTAAAGTAAGAAATCAGAGTGGTGAGAGTAATAAAAGACATGAATGTCTTAGAGGAATACAAGATACATTTATGATACTTTAGTAAAATGTTTATTTTCTATAAATATTATTTAATACTATTATATGTAAAGTTATCTTCACTTCTTTCTGTACTTCAGCTCAAAGCTGTACCCATAAATCAGCCATGTAGTTATTGAATAATGCTCAGAATACTAATTATATTGTGAGCGTGCATTAATGAACAAAATAAAATTATTTAGGGCCCATTTTTCCCTGTTGCTTTCATTCATACTGTATTAAAAATGAACACTGTAAAATTGAGTAATATCTTTAGAACTGCAATGGCTGAATAAACCTATTCAAATACAACTCACACATGATATGTAATTGAGACAAAAAAAGAGGTACAATATAGTGGTTCTGGCATATTTTACTAGTGGAAATTACAGCGTAATAAACCACTGAATATCACAAACCATATTTTCGGAAAGAATTATAAAAACAAATACACATTTGAAATCTCATTTTTGGATAAGTAAGGACAACAAACTAGCATTATATCAACAATATGCATGACGAATTTTTACACAATAACAACAAATGTAAGAGCAGATAAAGATAACTACCTTTAAATTAAGTAACTTAGTTGCAGAAAAAACTTTTAATTTTGTCCTAATTTTTCTCCCTTCATAGTATACTGGTAAAATCTTATTTATGGTCTCTACCTCCACTATACCTAGGATAGTTAGAAACAACCAGAAGACATTATTACACCATAGCGTTTCTATCAAATGTACGAGTATTTGGTAACACACACGGACAAGTTTTAATTCACCAAGAAACAGCTGTATTTAAGACTTTTTTTAGGAAACTGTGAAAAACGCTGAAATGCTAGTATTATTTGAGAAAAAAATATATACATTTCAAGAGTTAGTATTGCTCACCCATCTCAATATATTACCAATATTGAGATTTTTCTAAAATGCCTGCTTTTGTTGCCTTGTATTTTTCATTAAATATGTTTTCTATTACCCTTCCTTCCTTCCTCCCTCCCTTCTTCCCTTCCTCCCATCATCCCTTTCTCCCTCCTGCTCTTCCTCCCTCTTTTCCTCCGTCCTCCCTCCCTCTTTCTCTCCCTCCCTCACTTGCTTTCTTCCTGTTGTTGAAAGAAAAAAACCCTCCTAGGTTCTTTTGGCTAGTCTAATAATTAAATTGACATGAGACAGATTAATGGGAGAATATCAGATTTTAATTCTTTTGTATATGGGATTTTATAGATATGTGACACACTAAGAAATGAACAAAGCGGTCAGCTTTTAGAATACAAAATCATACATTTGTAAAGAACTGACAAGATAAAGAAACTTAGGAGTGGGTAGTAATTAGTAAAGAAACTAAGCAGCGTTTGTGTGCACAGCCCTCTTGGCCCCTAATTTCTTATCTCTAGTGATAAAGATGTCCCTTTACCTCCTGGTACAGTGAGGGTATATGGGAGATTTATTTTCTGCATTCAGGGAGGCAGAGAGGAAGGTCAGAGTTTATTTTTACTGTTCTTTCTCAAATAACCTTAATTCAAAATAATCAATATGCCAAAGCGGCATATTATGGGATGACTTGCCTTCCACCCCATCACTGTCTTCCCCTGGCCCTCCACCATCCCTTTCTTTATTCCTTCTTTCATCTTTCTGTTTTTACTTATGTCTTTTTTGTCTTTATTCCTTGCAAGTGCAGGTCATAAATAATTTGTATTAGATAGCACATTAAAAATGGATTGAGGTATTGTAATTACCCACAGTCCTTTTTATTTTTTATCTGAAAATTTCATTAATAAAAACAAATGAATTTCCATTTGTCAAGTTCAGCATATGCTGCAATTAAACATTGATGTGATAGAAAGAAATAATTCTTTACATTGTAAAGAAACAAGTTACTGGTTTTTAAAAAGGTAGCTTTTATTGAAAACGTAGTAGCACTTGCAGTATTGCAGCTAAAATTCTGAAAGTAAAAAAAAGTAAGAATTTTGTTTTGCTAGGTTTCTTATAGTAAGCTTTATTAGTTTATTAGAAAGTATGTGAGATGATTGGCCAGCAAACAGCTGCTCTCTTTTCCTCCCTGGCTTCTTGAAGTTCTACTGCCATCATGAACGACACAGTAACTCTCTGGATCAGGAAGTTCATGACCAATAGACTACTTCAATGGAACCAAATGGTCATTGATGGCCTTCACCCTGGGAAGGCAACAATACCTAAGACAGAAATTTGGGAAAAACTAGCCAAGATGTACAAGACCACACCAGATGTTATCTTTGTATTTGAATTCAGAACGCATTTTGGTGGTGGCAAGACAACTGGCTTTGGCATGATTTATGATTCCTTGGATTATGCAAAGAAAAATGAACCCAAATACAGACCTGCAAGACATGGCCTGTGTGAGAAGAAAAAGACCTCAAGAAAACAGCGAAAGGAATTCAAGAACAGAATGAAGGAAGTCATGGGGACAGCAAAGGCCAGTGTTGGTGCAGGCAAAAAAAAAAAAATGAAGTGTCTAGCAGTGAGGTGGAGATTGGATGACAGAAGGAGTAAAGATTCATCAGTGACTATCTGTGATGACTGAACAGATTTTTCATGAGAGGACTAATAAACTAAGAAATTAAAAAAAAAGAAAAAGTGTATGTAGTAAAACAAGAGTATTCATCAGATTGAAATATAAATCTGCTTTCTCTATTTTCATTATTCATCAGTGCAATATCACATCCTCATAATTTTCATGTCAAGTGTCTCATAAGTTCTTGTGGTAGAGAATTTTATTAATGAGAAGTACGAAATTCAGGTGTTCTGACCACAGAGTAAAATGATATTGGAAAATTTGGAAGGGCAGAAAACAACTTGGTACTGGTAAAAAAATAAAATTAAAAAATAGACATACAAAACCAATGGAACAGAATCAAAAACCTAGAAATAAACCCACAAATTTATGGACATATAATTTTTGACAAAGGAGCAAAACATATACAATGAAGAAAAGAACGCCTCTTAAGTAAGTGGTTGTGGGAAAATTGGAAAACCACCATGCAAAAGAATTAATCTGGACTGTGATCTGTCACCATAAACTAAAGTTAACTCAATATGGATCAAAGACCTCCACATAAGACCTGAAACAATAAACTGCATAGAAGAAAATATTGATACTAAATTTATAGACCTTGGGTTCAGAGAGGATTTTACGAATCTGCCTTCGTAAAAGCAAAAGTAAATGACTGGGACTATATCGAACTAAAAAGCTTCTGCACAGCAAAGGACACCATCAATGAAGGAAAAAGGAAACTAACCCAATAGGAGAAAATATTTACAAACAATGCGTCTGATAAGAGGCTCATCTCTAAAATATATAAAGAACTCTTACAACTCAACGACTACAAAAAAAAACGAATGATCCAATTGAAAAATGGGCAGAATACCTGAACAGACATTTCTCCCATGAAGACATACAAACATCCAACAGATATATGAAAAAATGCCCAACTTCACTAACTATTAGGAAAATTGAAATTAAAACCGCAATAATGCACTACCACACACCTGTTAGAATGGCATAATCAACAAGACAAGGTATAACAAGTGCTGGAGAGGCTGTGGAGGAAACAGAAACTTCATAAACTTCGGGTGAGAACGTAAATTGGTACAACTCTATGGAAGACAGTATAGGGGTTCCTCAAAAAATTAAGAATAGAATTACCATATAACCCAGCAATCCCTCTCCTGGGTACCTACCCAAAAAACTTGAAAATCTTAGTTCACAAAGATATATGTACCCCAATGTCAATCAAAGCACTGTTCATAGTGGCCAAGTCATGGAAACATCTGAAGTGTCCTTTGACAGACGACTGAATAAAGAGGTTGTGGTACATATACACAATGGAATACTACTCAGCAATAAGGAAAAATGAAATTTTGTCATTTGTGACAACATGGATGGACCTTGAGATCGTCATATTAAGTGAGGTAAGCCAGACTGAAAAAAAAAAAATCAGGGGAAGTCGGGATGGCTCAGTGGGTTAAGAGCTCAATTTGCAGTCCCGGGGACCAAGGATCGAATCCTGGTCCTGGCCCGTGCGGACCCATATGCTAAACTGGGGAGTGCCCCAGTTCAGTTCTTACCAGGGTGAGACCCCGGCCCAGTTTGTGCCCTGTGCAGCCCCGCCCACCTGTGAAATGAAACTACGTGTAAAACCCAATGATGTGCAACTATGGAGACTGTTCTGGGCCCTCCCCCTTCTCTCTGTCTCTGTATCTCTCTCTCTCTCTGTCAAAAACAATAAAAATAAATCTTTAAAAAAAATCAAGAACCATATGACTTCACTTATATGCGGAATATAAAACTGAAAGTAACAAAGAAACAAAAACTCAAAGACACAGTTAATAGTTTAGTGGTTACCTGAGGGTAAGGTGGGAAGGATGAGGGGGTGGGCATGTAGGGAGGGGACATCAAATACATGGTTATGGAAAAGAACTGACTCTGTGTGGCATCAAATATATGGTTATGGAAAGAACTGAATCTGGGTTGTAAGCACATAATGTAATACATAAATGATGTAATATAGAATTGTATACCTAGAACTATGTAATTTTTACCAACCAATGTCACTCTACTAAATTTAACAATTAATAAAAAATGGAAATGATTTAGTACGACTCATAAATTTGACACATCTCAGAACTAACAGAGAAGTCTAGAGTACGTAGCAAAGCTGAGTGCTATTGTTTTATATAGGTATATATATATATACACACACACACACCCACAACCTATTCGGTCTTTTTGGTACATTGAACTACTAAAAAAGCTGAGACTGTTTTACAAAAATTACTGAGAAGTTGTTTGTTTTTTTTTCTAAAGAAGTTCTTTTAATAATCAGATACTATATTAATCTTATCAATCTTAATGATTGAATAGCATTCATACTGATATAATTCAAATAAGTATACTGTATCTATGAATATTATGTGCCTGATACTTCTTTAAGTCTGTGCATATAGCAGTGAACCAAACATTCATGTGCATATGTATAAGTGCAATAGCTGAAAAGAATGGAGGTATACATATCAGGGTTCAGACTGGATGACATTTTGTTATTGACTGTCCTGTAATTATAAACAGCTCAGAATCATCTCTGGCTTCAACACACTAGAAGTCAAAATGAGCTTTCATTTTGTTCAGTGATATAGGGAATAAAAAAATGTCTTCAAATGTACCCCAGGGGAAGAGAACTGTTGTCATTTGAGAACCACTGATATGTACCAACTTTTGGTAGTGCTTTATTTATGCAAAAGATAGTATTAATTAGAAGTAGAAGAAAGTAACAGACCTAAATTAATTGATCATCTAGTATTCTTAACAATTTTGTTTATTTTATTCGAATAGTGAATTAGGCATGGATAACCAGAAGTAAACTTGTGGTAAAGATGCTTGCTACATACTCAATTGGTTTTGACAGATCTTTAATTATGAAGATAAGGTTAAATTGTATTTTAACAGTTAGAGAAAGCAGCTGTTTATGATAATGATGAGCCAAAAATAAATAACATAAATGAATTCCACAAATGTAGCAATTCATAATAAAATGTTAGAATATACATTTGAACTATTTATATTGCCATTTGATTTATGGAATATTCTTTATTATTAATAATATTGTACGTAACTACAAACATTTAAATTATTGCGGATTTATTCACATTAGACAGAAACTAAAGTAATGACCCTAAATATACAAGTAAGATTCTATTTTAACTGCTGATATGTGCTTATTTGGTCATCTTAATTTTGGTGTTGTCAAACAGTTCTGATACTTCCTAAGTCTTTAATTACTTCCTGAAGCCAAGAGGTGAGTCTTGACTGGAAATGGACATATTAATGCCCACAATTATATAAATTCACATAAAAAATAAATAATGTTTGGAAATGTTTTATGTATGCTGTTTTGACTTTTCAGAAGCTTACTTCCCTTATTCAGAGGAATGTGTATTAATTTGGAAGAGTAAGTCACATGATTACATACCAAATAAAACTGTGTTACTTAAGTCATTTTAATTCCAGTATTCAGTGTTCTCAACAGATGTTTGGGAGTGAATTTGTAATCTAAATTGAAATTGTAATATGGGAAAATAAGCTTATGGCAATTTTATTGCTGAACAATAATTGTTATGGAGAAAAGGAAGCACATAACAAATAAGGGTTCCTACCACAAAGAAGTATTCAGACCACAAAAAGTATTAGGGAAAACAAGGAGAAACTGATGTTAAACACTCCTGGGGTAAACACTGTGTCACTCACAATTTTTGTAACTTTGGGTAAATTATCTTTACCTGGTATATTAGTTTCCTAGGACTGCCATAACAAAATACTACATACACACTGCAGTGACCTAAACAAGAGAAATTTATTTTCTCAAGTTCTGGTGGATAGAAGTCTAAGATCTAAGGGTCAGCAGGTTTGGTTTGTCCTGAGTCCTCTGTCCTTGGCATGTACATGAACATCTTTCACTGTGTCCTCACATGGACTTCACTCTTTGTGCCTACATCCCTGGTGACTCTTCCCTTTTCTGAAAGGATGCCAGTCGTATTTTGTTAGGGCGTCACCCTGACTGCCTCATTTTATCTTAATCACCTTTTAAGAGACAATATCTACAAATATTGTTATATTCAGAGGTACTAGGAGTTGGGTTGTTAACAAGGATTTGAAGAAGACACAATTCAGTCCATTTACACCTCTTTAAATCTGTTTTATTATCTGAAAAGTGGGAATGATATTCGTACTCATATAATAGGATTACTATAAGAATTAAATGGAATGGAGCATATAAATTACTTAATAAGGTGATAAGTACATATTAAATATTCAATAAATATAAATTTTGAAATTTTCATATTATCATTATAACATTATCTGGATTTATTTTTTTTGTGTTGTAGTTTATAACAATACTTTCCTAATCAATGTAATTCTTATGTTTCTTCAATATTTTCTCTGCACTAATAATTGTAGAAACACCAAATTCATTCTTATATAATTATTTTGGAAAATAAATGGAGTAAACTTATGCCCATTGTCAATACAAAATGTAAGTAATACTTTTGAAGTCAAATGTGTAGTTTTAAATTTTCTTTTTTAGAACCTAACAGTATCACATTGAAATCTGAACTACATTTGTCATAGTATATAACCACCTATATTATATGCATATGGAAAAAGTTATTTAAGTCAGGACAGGAGAGTGTTTTCTGCAATAATACACGATCTCCAAATAAAATAACACTATCTTAACTTGACAAAATGTATTTCTTGCTCAAGCAACATAGCTATTATCAGTGGTGAATGGGCTAGTAGTTCCACTCATTATAATCATTTAGGGGCTGAGTTTCTATAGCCACCATATCCCAAATTCTGCCATATAGCCCGGTATAATAAAAGAAAGTTCAGGAGTATCTTGTTTATTTAGGAAATGTTCTGTCCTGTAAACAAGATGTTCTATCCACTTATAACTTTTAAATCAGAATTAATCATAGGGCTATATAGCCCTTCTCACGGGAATTAGAAAGTATAATTCTGTCATATGTTCAGAAGTCAGAGAGTTGACGATATTTGAATATTTAGCAACAACATTAATTACTATCAGAATTTTACCTCCTTCATGCTTCAAAATCCAATTCATGCATTTTGATACTGTCTTCACTACTGTAGGATGTGTATTCATCATAAATCACACACACACACAGTAAAATACATTGCTATT
>PVKE010018391.1:0-29600 GCA_004027555.1 Craseonycteris thonglongyai | reverse complement strand
AAAATTATTAATTCAATTCGAGGAAGTTCCCTCAAACGGCGTCTCTTCCAACTGCAACTCGATAAAGGCCAACCTGAATTATTACTATATACCGATGTCAGATGGCTAAGCAGAGGTAAATTCCTGCAGCGATTTCGTGATTTATTGCCTGAAATTATAGATTTTCTTCACGAACAAGATGGAAACTGTGAAAATGTAAATGAAACTTGGCTTAGTGACTTAGCATTTCTTACCGATTTTACTTCAATATGAAGTCATTTAAATTTAGAATTACAAGGTAAAAATAAAACAGTCATTGATATGATCAGCTGCATAGACGCATATAAAACAAAATTTATTTTGTTAATAGAAGATCTGCAACAAAATAATCTGAATCATTTTCCAAATATGGCGGATAACCTACAAAAACATAAAAATATTAATTATAAGGTTGACAAATACGTCGCAGAAATCCAAAAAGTAATTGAAGATTTTGAGGTAAGATTCCAGGATTTTGAAAAACTTAAAGAAATTGTGGAATTTATATCTTTTCCTTTAAAAAAAGATTTAAGTGTGAAACGCATTAGCCAAAAAATTTCAGACATATTTCATATGGATCAAAAGGCATTAGAAAGTGAAATTATAATTTTACAAACTGACTTAATCTTACAAGCCAGAAAATTTGAAGAAGATTTTTGGAAATATGTCAACCCAGAAAAATATCCCAGTAGCACCAAATGTAGCGGATATAGCTATTCTTGTTTCGGATCTACATACCTATGCGAATCGGCATTTTCATACTTGAAGCTAACGAAGACTAAACAACGTTCTGTCCTGACTGATTCCCATACTGAAGACTCATTATTATTATCTTTGTCAGGATATAAACCTAATTATGATTCCTTGGTTAGAGACATGCAAACTCAGTCTTCCCATTAATGTTAAGGCAACAAAGTAAATTCTAAATCTGTCTTTATCTGTAGCTACTTTGAATTAATAAATATTGTTAATAATTATCCATGTTCTTTTAAATCCCCTGGACGTGAGTTTTTTGGCCCTTTAAATAATTATTGTTGTTGGTTTTTACGTAGGTAGATAAGCCATATATCTATATTTCAGTACGAGGTATACTCAGCAAGCTATTGATAGATTAGCAAAAAGTAAGTCATATTATTCTTTCACGATAAACTTTCCTGGCCCAAAAAATAAACGCGAAAGTGAAATATTGAAATCAAATTATCAGCCATACTGTGCAATTTTATAACAACTTTTTCATATTTATGAACAAATAGTACAACAACTTATACATTGCAGTTGATAAAAAAATTAAATTGCATTTTAAGTTAGTAAAAATCTATCTTGAAAAAGTGTTGGAAAATCGAATTTTTTAGGTACCGCATGTACGGAATGCTGCTATCAAAAGTTGGGTCTGGAAGTTTATTTTCTTCATGAGCCTACATCTTGATAACTTAAAAAGTGATTTAAAAAATAAAAAATAGTTTTGAACATATATTTTACTTATCTACCCATACCTCGCTGGAATGCACCTTATACTAAAACACAGTGTATAAACATAGTATGCATTTCACACCCCTTCTTCCCCCTTAGACTACGCCTATGACAACAAGTCGATCGCGACACACTTTTAAGATAAAAAGTAGATCTTATATACAGAAAAGTTGGCCACCCCTGATCTACAGTATAAAAATGGTATTAAGGCTATGCAACTCAGTGAAATAATCAGAGGGCTCAGGTAGATAGAAAACTTGTACCCATGATTGTAATAAAATAATACAAATGGAGTATGAAAATAGGACCCAGATAAAGCTGTAAGCAATGCAGGCATTTAAGAATTGGGCAAGGAAGCCACATGAATGAGTAGAATCACACAAGACCCCAAACATATAAGACTGAACCTGAGCAGGTATGAATATCACCATGTGATAGAAGTCCAAGGATCCTGGGGACTATGAACATAAACAAATAATAAGTAAAATAATTTATGTTGAATGGCAATATTAGACTGACCTACCAACTTTAGGCACATTACCTCTTGTCTAGTTATCTATTGGCATGTAGTAAATCACTCCAAAATTTAGTGGCTAAAAAAACAGCATTTATTTTTGTTATGAACCTGCAATTTGACTAGACGAGGGCAGCTCATGTTTGCATAGATTCTGGAGAGGGGAACTGAACTCTCACTGCTTGATGGGGACATGGCCAAGTTCTGGAAGACCATGTGGAATCAGAACTCTTGTGGCCATTAAAGGAACATGTAATCTTCCATACATGCTGAGGAACTTGTTACAATCCAGGGTCCAGCTCTTACACTTGCAGGCTGGGAAAATCTATCATTGGTTGCTTTTATATCAACATTGATGAATAAGACTGGAATGCCTACTTACTATTTATAATGAGAAGAAAATGCCATTGCTGTAGGACCACCCAAATTTTTTATGCCTTCTACATACCTCCAAAGCATGGAATCAGAGCAAAGAAGTGAGGAATTTGGGTTAAAATGGAATTGGTTTTGTCAAAGGGATATGAATTGTGATATCCACTGATTGAGGCTTCTGGGGTCTCTCTCAATGCTTTCCTTTGTCATTCCTCTTTGTGTAGCTTCCTTATCTGAACAGCTGCTACCTTGATTAAAATATTCTTCCTTTGGGCATGTTGGTCCACTCAATCTCATCAATCTAAGTTTGCTGAGGGAAGCCACTGTACTCTCACAAGTGCAAATTCCCATTTGCTTTTTTTTTGATTGGTCACGTCTTGGTCTTAGAGTTTATGTTTGAGAAAGAAATATTAATTCATTTATTTCCTACTTCTTGTGGAAGGGAGGAGTATGACTACTGACAAGAGAATATACAGTAGTCTAGGTAAGAGACCATGGTTTGGACTAAGGTGATGTTGATTAAGATAGAAAGAAAAAGGCTGTGTTGGGATGTAATTTCAAGGTAGTGCTGTCAGGATTTGCTGACTGAATGTGGTGGAGGCAGTTCAGTGAGAAGAAGAAAGGAATTCAGGATGGTAAAGTAGACTCTTGGTGCTCTGTATCTGCCCTTTTAAGTCAGTGCACCCATCCCCAACTTGTTGTGAGTGTTACTTGCTAGTGCTTTTTAGCTGCCTCATTTTCTGGAAGCCTGACCTCAGTCAATGGATTCCACTGATTTATAAATGTTGTGTAGGAGGGGGATGTTTGATACTAGGGTGACAAAAACCACATCCTGGACTCACAGTGAGCCAGTTCTGGTGCCATTCATTTTCCAGAGCTCTCTGTGACATCAGGCTGAGGCTAGACTCCATTAGAACCCACATCTTTGCCAAGATCCTTCTCCTGCCTTGGACAGCTCCTCTTACACCCTTACAGGATTTTCCTGAGGGCTCCCTCAAAATCCATCACTTTCACAATAATCTTTATCTCAGGCTCTTCTTCTAAGAAACCCAATCTAACAGAGATGATTCTAAGAGTTCGATTTGAAAAAAGTAAATCAATTATGGTGAAATTTGCTGAAATGAGGAACAACAGGAAATAAACAGGTTTTAGTGAAACAAAGATGCCTTTGGGATATTCATTGGAGATACTAAGAAGATGGTTAAATATCAGAGTTTGGAGTTCCATGAAAAGGTCTGGGCAATCGACTTGAGGATCGAATATTAATAAAGGTATACAGGGTGGCCCAAAGGTAGGTATACAGAATTTAACTGCCACTTTGTTGTGTGCCAGTGTTTTTGTGTTTCCATGTAATCTATTGTGATGAACTTCATTGATTCAACTGTGTACCTACTTTTGGGTCACCCTATATAATTCAAAGTGGAGTGTCAGGGGATACTTAATATTAGTTAATGACTTGAAATAGACAGAGGAATTGTAGTAGACGAAAGAGCCTTCCAGAAAGAGGGCGCCATAGGTGTGAAGTTTCTGATTCATTTTCTCTTGATATCAGAGGCAGGAAAGTTCTTAAGTCATTGATTCCAGATGCATTGCTTAAGCTTTGTCAGAGTGGGTAAAATTCCTGTGAAGCTGATGAAGTTGGGGGCATTTGTTGATAAGTGAAATCCTTACCTCTTTATTTTGTTGTTTTATAGGAAGACTCTATTATCACCAGTAGGCAAAATCTTGCACTAAAAAAAGAAAATGACGTGCATGTCAAAGTGTTTGCTATTTTGTGCTAACAGGTATTGGTGGAACACGTGGAGCCATTGTTCACAGGCAGTAGTGCCAGCTGAAGGGGCCCCTGGAGATATAAGAGGGATTTATATATATATATATTTCTGACAGAGAGAGATACAGAGACAGAGAGAGAACTGAACTGGGGGAACTCCTCAGTTCAGCATATGGTTCCGCATGGGCCGGGGCCAGGATTCGATCCCTAGTCCCCGGCGCTGCAAAGTGAGCGCTTAACCCACTGAGCCATCCCAGCTTCCCCACCATTACTTTTTAAAGAAATTCAAGTGAGAGAATTAAAAGGGAGTGAAAGTGAGCAAGAAAGACAAATATTGCAATCAGTTAAACACCTAGAATGGGGAAGGTGATGATGCAGAAAACAAACATTTACTGAGTTGGAGACAGGATTGGCTGCAGAGAGCAAACGTTCCCAGGACAAAAGCTGGACAAAGCAAAACCCATTCCAAATGCGCTAAGCAGCCAGCCAGCCAGGAGCCAGCAAGTATCATTATAGAGAGGCTGTCTGACTGACCCCAACTGCAGGGCAGTGAGCATGCGCCCGGGCTCACCACTGAGCCCAGCAGCTCCTCTCTTCTGCAGAGGAGAAGGGGCTTGTTACATAAGCAGGAGAATTATATCCGGCTCTGTCACCAAGGGAGAAGTTGCCTCCGGACACAAAGAAGAAAAGCCCCAGGGAGGAAGTCCTTGCAGCACACAAAACTGATGAAGAGATTATAATCAAGTGTTCTTGCTGCAAACACAAATATTAAGAACCTGGGTTCTTTTCTTGTTCAGATCCATGGCAATTAAAGTCCCAAAGGAAAAACAACATGTGACTTCAAGGACAGTTGAACAGCAGAGAATACAATAAAATAAAAAGTGAGTCAAGTGTTTCTCAACCCTCTCTCTTTGCCAATGAAATAAAACTAGAAAATCAGGCAAATCCATGCAGGAACCACTCAATATTTGGATCTGTTTCTTGGTTTGCTGTTATAGAAGAAAGATAGCAGCAAAGGAGAAATAAATGGGGGTTGGTCTATGTTTGTTCTAGTTGTGTGAACTTGGGCAGAGCATTCAACTCCTACAGAGCTCCAACTTTCTCCTTTGAGAAATGAGCAGGAAGTATTTTATCTCTAAGGTCTTTTCTAGATCTACAAAGGTCAGATTCCAGAAATTACTTCACTTTGGTAATGGCATATGCCTCCAAGTCTAAGCAGGGGAGTCCAGATGTTTATGGTAGATGCTGGGGATGGTGGGTGGGGGTGTCAAGAAAGAATGTCAGCAGAGAATGTACACAGTGAGTTGATGTGGGCTATATTCAAAGCCCACATTACATGGAGTATCTTTTCCAGTGTCTACTCCTCATAGGCTATATTTATTTTTCTTTTATTCTTTCTTTTTGCTTTTGATTCCATTTCTCCTAAGACATAGAGATATTAAACACAATTACTCTAACTATGAAAGTTTCTCAGTTGTCAGTGATCAAAAATCATTGAGAAGAATAGAAAATAAAACAACAATATCAATCAATACTTCTTTTCCTTGAAATCTTGGGAGTTAAAATCAACAAGACTTTCAAGGTTGGCTCACACAGAGAATTCCCAGGGTCTCCTTTCATGTGCACATAAAAAATAATTCTAAAGTGCCTGCCTCATAAAAAGGTCCAAAACAAACAAACAAACAACAAAAAGAAAAAGAAAAAAAAATGTTTTGAAATGGAAGAACCTATTCTTTACCATCTTCTGTTCCATGAAATCATATTTTATCTTTATCATTTTTCTAGTATTCAGTGCAAAAGCACAATAAACTTAAACAAAACTAATCAAAGTAGAGGGTGCAAACTTCCATATGTATAATTATATCACTTTTTTCTTTTATAATTCAGCGGTAAAAATAATCAGAAAAATCAGCTGGATGTCATTTGGTTCATGGGATTCCTATGGCTTTTCTGAAGTGAAACTATAATCAGGCTTTGATAATCAACAAAATGTCCTCTTTAAAAAATGTTCTGTCTGAGTACATTTAAGTTTAAATTGGATACATACTCACACATTTTTACAAAAATTATCATTTCTTTACTAAATTTCCAAAATAGTCACAATAATAGTCTGCTTTAGTGAATAGAAAAATTATAAGTACAGTTTGGTCATTAAGTTCACTGTATTGGTTGACATTGTAAATTGATAAATTCATATTGCATTTAAAGTTTTGTTTTTAAGGTGTTTTCAGCACAACTTCTCCCAGAAAGCACAACTTTGTATGGGAAGGATCATCCCCACAGAACCTAAAATCATTGACATTAAGAGTGCAGAAGTTGTTACTCTCAGTGTTACAAAAAGAAACACTGGAACAAGCTGAAATCAATGACTTTTCTGGGATCCATGAGAACTGAAATTGCAGGGAAAAAAATGACCACCCAAAATATGGAGAGAAAGTTGAATGCTAAGAGTCACAGCTGAGACTTACTTACCTGGAGCAGAAGCCAGGAAACATAAACTAGTTGTGTGTTTTAAAAAAAAACCTTTAAGCGATAATTTTGAGAAATTTCTGAAAGCTGAATGTGGACTAACATGACAGAGAGTAACTCCTGGGGACTATTGACTTAAAGGGGTCCTTACATTTTTGTAGGTTTTACCTATTGGAACCCACCAGGTTCTCATGGTAAAAATCTCAGAAATACCCCACTGTGGCTCTGATAGGAGGAAGGAAAGAGAAATCTGTGTAAAAGATGCCCAGAGCTTTCCTTGTAACAAGTGCCTTCTCTCCAGGCACAAGGGCTTAACCAGAGCCTTGTCTTAGAACTGTTGGGGAAGGGAGTTTCTTTCATATCAGCCCCTTCTAGCCTTCCTGTGTTGCTTAAGTAGGAGACAGTTCTAAGAATAAACTCATATAAAGATAACAGACCACAGATATAGACCCACTATCTGACATAGGTTTAATTGGAAGATTATAGAATGCTTTCCTTCTCCTACACCTTACCATCACACCAGCTGGGCTCTAGTATAATAATAGTGAATTGAAGCTGGAAGAGTTAAAAGGGGCAAACTTTCTCTGAGGAAACACAGTCAAAAGGGGAGACAAAGACAAATAGAAATCAGAGGAAGCTGCTGACCCTTTAGCTATAGGAGACATTAAATGAAGCCCAACTCCTAAAGTAACAGAAATCCTCACACTAGAGATCTATTTACTTCAGTTTCTATTACTCAATAGAACATATCCATCATTCAATAACATATTACAAGCCTTGCCAAAATGTAAGAAAAGCACAGTTTGAAAGACAAAACAAGCATCAGAACCAGATACAAATATGACATAGAAGTTGAAATTATCAGACAGGAAATTTAAAATAACTATGATTATTGTGTAAAGGAATCTAATGGGAAAGTAGACAAGATTAGATGCAAGAATAGATTGATAATATAAACAGAGAGATGGAAACTCTAAGAAATAATCAAAATAAAATGCTAGAAATACAAATACTTGATAAGGCTGAGGGAAGTATCAGCAAATTTGAAAATTGTCAATACAATCATTCCAAACTGAAATACAATAAGAAAACAGAATTATAAAAACAAAACAGAATATTTAAGAACTGTGGGACAATTTAAAAAGATGTAACATGTGTATAATTGAAGTATTAGAAGGAGTATAAAGGAACAGTAGAGCAGAACTATGTAAAGTAAAAATAGCCATGAACTTTCCAAAATTAATGACATATACTAGTTCAGAGATCTAAGAAGTTTAGAGGTCATTAAGCAGAATAAATACTAAACAACAAAAATCCTACATGTAGGTGTAGAAAACAGTTACAAACATGATTAGTGTTATGCCAAATATATGAGTAATCTCTTTAAATAAATGATCTATATACACCAACTAAAAGACAGAGATTGTTAAATAAAAACCAGGACTCACATACATGTTGTCTACACAAAACTCACTTTAAATATAAGAACTCTGACAGGTTAAAATTAAAAGATTTGGAAAATATATATACCATGCTAATATTAATCAAAAGAAAGTTGGAATACCTATATTAATTTCAAACAGAGCAGACTTCAGAACAAGAAAAACTGTCAGGAATAAAGAGTGACACTACATAATGATAAGTGGGTAAATTCTTCAAGAAGACATAACAATTCTAAATGTGTATGTACAGAACAACAGACTATCAAGTATATAATGTTAAAAACTGATATAAATGAAAAAACAAACAAACAAGTCTATTGGTGTACTTGAAGATTTTAATACCCCTATCAGTAACTGATAGATTAAGCAGGCAGGAAATCAATAAATATATAGTTTACCTGAAAAGCACTATCAATCAAGTTAATCTAATTGACATTTATAGAGTACTGCATCCAACAATGGCAGACTACATGTTCTCAAGCTCTTATAAAGTTCTCAAACATAGATCACATCTAAGCCATAAACATAACTTAACAAATTAAGAATTGGGTTAACGATTCTGAAACCTCTGTACATGTATGCAAGAATTAAACAATTATAAATGGATGGAAGACAGTGGGGTTTATGTTTTTTCTATTATAGATAAGCAGGTTAGTTTATCTAGAAGAGGTTAGCACCATCCATGTATTAATGAATTAGTGTTGGACATCAGTAAGAAATTATATTTAGCTTAATAGAGATTCGAATGGTTAGCTGTAAAGGGAGCCTGCCCCCACCAAGAAACAAAATTATATTCAGGAGCATGGACTCCTTGTGGTACAGAATTTCCCTGCTAGGTGAGTGTTCTAGGAACTCATCTGCATCAGTGTACCAGCTGGTGGTGTTGTGAGAGGCTGTATTTGGCTTCAGTGAAATTTTTTGGAGACTCTTGTAATGCATTTGCCCGTTTCATGCTGGGTGAATTACATGAACAATGTGCAGCATGACAACTCACCTGCCCACACTGCGCTGAGTGTTTAGCAGTTTTTGACCAAAAAAGGCATGACCCCTATGCCTGACCCTCCCTATTAACCTGATCTCACCCCAGCACCTTTTTTTTCCTGATGAAAAAAGGCCTCAAAGGGATATGTTTCACTGATGTGGAAGAGGTGAAACAAAAAAACAGCAGAAGCACTAAAAAGCATCAAAATCAATGGGTTCAAAAACTGTTTTGAGTAGTGGAAGAAGCATCTCAGTAGGTGTATTGCATCAGACAAAGAGTACTTTGAAGGTAACTGAAGTTTAAACATGGAGGTACATAATTTTTAATAAATAAATTTGGGGATGTTTGGGTCCCCTCTCATATAGAAATATTTATAGATATGTAAATATACATGGGTTATTATACATACATATATCTCTGTCAGCTAAGAGTGCCTAGAAGCAGTGACATCTCAGTAGCAATGAGCAACTTAGTACCCATATTTTGGTTTCTAATGTCATCTTATAATAGAAATAACCAGGGCTCCTTGGATAAGTGGCTGATTCCAAGACTGGGGCAAGAAACATACAAGATGGGCCAATAGCATTTTGTAGTGCAGAAAGCGAGGAAGTGCTCAAAAAACAAAATAAAACAAAATCAAACCAATGATGAAGGTATGCTGAAGGTACACAGTAGTCAACTGAAAGCTCCTAATGATCAAAGATGGAAAAGTTCCAGAAACAAAATTAATAAGGTTGGGGAAGCCGGGATGGCTCAGTAGGTTAAGTGTTCACTTTGCAGCGCCAGGGACCCAAGATCGAATCCCGGCCCCAGCCCTGGCCCGTGCGGACCCATGTGCTGAACTGGGGAGTGCTCCCAGTTCAGTTCTCTCTCTGTCTCTGTCTCTGTATCTCTCTCTCTCTGTCAAAAAATAAATAAAATTAAATTAAAAAAATTAATAAGTTAGTATTGGCTTATAATCTAAAGTATAAACTGAATAACCATGGGTCTATACTGATATAAATAAATAAATAAATAAACAAACAAATAAATAAATAAATAAGAATAAATACATTTACTGTGAACAAGAATTCTAAATAATTTATGGAGATATTTTGCCCTTAGGAAGGTAGAGCATAGATAGCATTATTTACTTTAGTCAAGATATGAAAACAACTTAAATGTCAATCAACAGATACATGGATTAAGAAGACATGGTATATGAAGTAAATGAAATATTCAGCCATAAAAAGAAGGCAATCCTGCATTTGCAACATCATAGATGAATCTCAAGGACATTATGCTAAGTGAAATAAGCCAAATAGAGAAAGATAAGTACTGTGTTATTTCACTTATATGTGGAACCTAAAAGAAAAGTCAAACTCATAGAAGCAGAGGGTAACCCAAAGATTGTAAGGGCAGGGAGGATAAGGAAGATGAGGGTTGGGGGTGCTGGTCAAAGGTACAGACTTCATTTATAAGATGAATAAGTTCATAAGTTATGGGGGTATAATATACAACATGATAACTATAGTTAATTGTACTGTATTATACATCTGGTATTTGCTAAGAGAATATATCTTAAGTACTCTTACCATACACACAAGTAACTATGTGAGGGATTGCATATGTTAGTGTTGTAGTGATCCCTTCACAAATTATATATATACCAAATCATCATGTATACTTTAAATATATATATAACTTTGTCAGTTATAGCTCAATATAGCTAGAGGGAAAAAAAGGTAGAGCATAATTCTGCATTTCTTGACTATGAATTGTGCATAGTGACTTTCATCTGAAGACTATAGTAAGAAAAGGTAGAAAAAGGGGTAAGTTTACAGTGGAGGGTCCTGACAAAAGTACTTGAAGCCATATGATCAATGTTAACATCAACGGTGATAATCACGTTGATAGTGTATATACCCTTGCTATGATATGATGAGAGTGGCACTTTACCTCTGGTTTTCCTCAGTCAGTACTATTACCCTAATCATGAGAAATCATGATTAATGATTAATCATGAGAAAATTTAAAGATTATCAAAAACAAGGAAAATCTAAGGATCTGTTATAGTCAAGAGGAGTCAAAGAAGACATGAAGACTAAATGTAATGTAGTATCCTGGATGGAATTCTAGAATGAAAGGAACATTAGATAAAAACAATCTAAGAAGAAAATCTGAATAAAGTGTAGACTTGTTAATAAGTATCGATGCTGGCTTATTAAGCATGACAAATGTACCATAATAATGTTTATAAGTAAAACTGAGTAAAGAGATGCACACAAATCTGTACTATTTTGCAATAATTCAGTCAGTCTGAAACTGTGATATTGTGATGGTGGCTATTTGTCATTATATATTTGTAGAATGTACAACAAAGAGTGAACCCTAAGGTAAGCCTGAATTTTAGTTAATAATAATGTATTAGTATTGGCTAATCAATTATTAAAAATGTACTACACCAATGCAAGGTGTTAATAGTAGGGGAAATTAGTGGGAGTTGAGGGGTTTACAGGATGTCTGTACTTTTCACTCAATTTTTTCACTGTAAACCTAAATCTGTACCCCCCCAAGTATATTAATTAGAAAACACACATAAAAATACTGAAAAGCTAATAAATGAAAATGTAAAATCTTCCAAATCTTACAGCTGTAAGGATTTACTGCTGAAAATTGAATAGAAAGGAAAAAGCAACCTAGGAAGGACTTTAAAAATAACTAGGAAAAGGTTCAAGCTATTTGAAGATTCTCTAGCCCCAAAACTAAGTTCAACAATGAGGTTCTGTGTGGCAAAACAGAGAGTGCATCAGGAATATTTCAGGATAAAAAAAGGTTACCTATAGTTATCTGGGATGCTGTGTCAGTTATTTCTACTCCCCAAATTCTGTTTTCAAGTGAGGAGGTGATCTGCTGATTCATGCTTATGCAATGCCACACAAAATAGGTTATCCACATTTCTGTCCAAACACACACTACTTGTGAGTTTAGGTCCATTAAGCTCTTCCCAATGAGTGGTAATGGAGAGGTTCCATAGCTTCATTAACAGAAGCAAATATTTGACTTCATGAGGGAGCAATGTCCTATTGATTTCAACTAAAATAGACCTTCGGTCACAGGGCCAGCTGGTGATGCCCCACAGGAGAAGGTTAGGGTTCTGACATGACATTTCCCTGCCTCTTTTGAATACAAAGGACAACTGTTCCTTTTCTTCTCATTAAAGGTCCTAATGGCTCATTCTAGGAACCAATTTCTTTCTCTTCCTCAAATTACAATAAGTAATTTGAGCTATAATTGACATATACCAACATTATGATAGTTTTAGGTATACAACATAATGATTCAATTACATATATATATATTGTGAAATGATCACCACAGTGTCTAGTTAACAACCATAATGACAAAGAGTCACAATTAATAAGTTAATTAATTTGGTAATGAGAACTTTTAAGATCTACTCTCTTATCAAGTTTCAAATATACAATAGAGTTTTAACTATAGTCATGCTGTGCATTACATATCCAGGACATTTTTATTTTATAAGTGTAATTTTGTGCCTCTTGACTACCTTTACCCATTTTGCTCTTCTCCACACCCCACCCCCACTACCTCAGGCAACCACCAATCTATTCTCTGTGTTTATTAATTTGTTTGTTTGTTTGTTTGTTTAGGTTCTAAATATAAGTGTTATCATATAATGCACATCTTTCTATTTCACTTAGCATAATGCCTTCAAGTTGCATTTATATTATTGCAAACAAGATTTTGTTCTTTATGGCTGGATAATATTCTTAATAAAATTACTTAGTTTTGGTGTAGAGCCATTTCTTTACCAAGTCTTCCCTCCTGTCTTGAATACCCTAGAACAATGTGAAAACCTAGTTGATGTTAAGATGAAGATATGACTGAGAATGTCAAAAAAGGACATTTACAGAACAACAGAG
Organism: Craseonycteris thonglongyai; assembly: GCA_004027555.1. Classification (NCBI taxonomy): domain Eukaryota; kingdom Metazoa; phylum Chordata; class Mammalia; order Chiroptera; family Craseonycteridae; genus Craseonycteris; species Craseonycteris thonglongyai. The sequence continues at coordinate 16,636 of PVKE010018391.1, read as the reverse complement.
AAGATCAGGGGAAGGATGGATCCTGATGGTTGAGAGCCATATTTAAAAAGACACAGCCCTTAAAAAAACGAGAAGGAAGTACCCACCATTTATGTTTCAGCTCAGAGCCCCAGAAGTGCACATGGCCACAAAGGTGTGAGTTAGAAAAACCGAGAGAAAGAAACAAGATGAGAAACCGTTAGCTGTCAAATAAATTTTAAAAATAATTCAAGCCTAGATGCAGCATAATTGTTACTGTATATGTGATTTTAAAAAATTAGTCGTGTCTTGTCTGTCTTCTTGCCTGTACAGAAAAGCTGCATGCCACAGATGTTCCACACAGAAAGAAGTCAAACCTGCAACGACAGTGCTGGCAATCAAAGACATTGTACCTCAGAGAATGCAAAACGCAACAAATCGCCATCCACCAGCAGTACATTCCCTCTGATTGTTGTGCCCAGCTTGTTTTTTCCCAAGCTGCCGAATTTGAAAGATGTGACATCGTATCATAGGCAACTCAGTTTTCTGGGAGCCAAGTGCTAGCCTGGGCCACGTCAAAAAACACATAGCTGAGAAGTCAGGTAGTTCAGCCCAGCAGAGCCATAAACTAAATGAGCAGCCACAAAAGGTAAATCTCCTTTTATGAAGTATCAGCTCAGCCTCATTAACAGGAGTTCTAGTTTCAGCTTTGCCAATTTACTGGGCTGTGGAGGTAGCATGTCCCTTGCCTCTTGGTGACTTCGTTGGTTGTGGGTATCATTTGGAATCCCCCATTTACCTTACTTTATTGCACCATGAAGATATCTAGGAACAAATATCCAAAATGATGTCCAGAAACCTCCTGGGATGAAGGATTTGAGAACTGTGGAACTAAGAAAGACTAGAAATATACTGATCCAAATGCCATGTTTAACATACCCAATTTGATTCAGTCTAATACTGATCTTCAGTGTCCCAGTCAAGTTCTGGAAATACAAAGATAACTACAATACAGCCCAATGCCCTTAAGACATTTCTAGTTTACTGGAAGAGAGACAAGTAAACAGATGATTCACATGGTAATCTTTGCACTGAAATATATCTAAGAGGGACAGGAGCTTGGTGAGTGCAGCTGTTCAGAGACTTTCTGCAAAGGTATCATTGGTTGGCCTTAATGAACAAGTGGGAATGAGCCAGGTGGATGAGATGAGAGGGCGGCAAGGGCAAGGTGGATGGGTGGGAAAGAGCCAAGTGGATGGGATGAAAGGGTGGCAAGCTCATGCATCACTTGGCACACAGATGAAATTGCCAATAAGCAGGCAGGACTGTCCCTGAGGATAGTGTCTGCAAGTAGGGCTGGAGCGTGCTGCGAAGTGCAAACCACTGCCAAGCAGTTGGATTAATTCTGAAAGACAGGGGGAGAAGAGAATCCCAAAGAGGTTAGCTCACGAAGCCAATGTCAGAAAAGGCTATGGATCTGAGACTTCAATGTGGGTAAAATTGTATTAAATGCGGAAGAAACTTCTAGGGATCACTCCTCAAAAAAATACATTTCTTTTTCCCTTTTGGAAAATCTCCGGAGCCTATAGAAAGTGACTATTTTTGCATGGTCTTCACATTCCTCTTTCCTCTCTCAGGCTCTGCTTATTTAACTATCCTGCTTTTGCTTGGCTATTTGCCCTTTTGCTGCCTACCCAATCAATTGCCCCCACCTACTTTTTTCATTATGTATTTCCACAGCTAGAAATAGCTGCTTTGCAATTGTAAGCATGCAGCCTTACTTTTTATCTCAAGAACTTAAAAAAATATAACATTTTAAAACGTGCTTCTGCTCTAAAAAGACAGGGTTCTCTCTTTGACCATATTTTCCTATACTATTTAAAAGGCATTTTTTATTATAATATGAAAAGAGGAATTCTGTTTTTTTAACAATGATTCAAGATGTATTTACTCATTATGCCCCAATGACTAATTTTGACTCTTTAAAAATATTGTTTTTATTTACAACCACAATGGGGTTGGGAAACAAACAAACAAACAAACAACAACAAAACCTTAACCTATCCCCTGTGGATTCCAGGGCTTCTTGCTCCCATGTGGATTTTTGTCAGTTCTGGTGGGCAGCCTCCCAGCATGGAGAGGGTGGGTAGTGGATCTGCAGGGCCAGAGTGAGGACATGGAGCACACTCCATGAAGAGTATTGTGATACAAACTTGAAATTGCAATTACCATAATTGGGCAACTATTTATGCATAACTTACAAAGCAGCAACCAAACATGCTTTGTTACCAATGAGACAGAACCAGAGATACAAAAACTTGAAAATCAGTTTAGTACGAAAAGGCTTGAAAGTTCTAGATGCTTGTGTTCACAAAGCCATATCTGTGTACCAGCTGCAGGCCAAAGGAGTGCTCCCAATTTTACAAGGCGGTGCTGTGTAAAAGAAAGGTCAGGTATATATGGGACTGAATCAAGATTTCCTACTTAGTGGTCTGAACTTGGGCTAGTTACTTAATTACCCTTAGTCTTGGTCTCCTTCTCTGAAAACTGGGAAGGAAAACAATAGCTTATCAAATTATCACGATTAGCTGCACTCACTGAGCTCCTGTCCCTCTCAGATGTATTTTAATATGAAGTTTATCATGTGAATCATTTGCTTACTTGTCTCTTTCTTCCAAAAAACTGTAAATGTCTTAAGGGCACTGGGCTGTATTTTAGTTATCTTTGTGTTTCCAGAGCTTGACTGGGACACTGAAGATCTCTGTTAAACAAAATCAAATTGACTATGTCAAACGTGGCATTTGGGTCAGTATATTTCTATATAAAGATTCATTCTTTTTGTTCCTTTAGAAGCTAAACCGGAGATAAGAGTAACCTTCAGGATGTTCCAAGGAAACTGTTAGGGGAGTGGAAAATGAGATGGAAAAAGTTAAGAATCTGGGTTATTTATTTATTTATTTATTTATTTATTTATTTATTTATTTATGTTCAGAGCCATGGCGATTAAAGTCCCAAAGGAAAACCAACACATGATTTCAAGGACAGTTTAACAGAAGAGAACACAACAAAATGAAAAGTGACTCAGCTTTCTTTAAACCCTTCCCTTTGCCAATAAAATAAAACCAAAAGTCTGAAATCAATGGGTCTGCAGGGTTGTGTTCCTTCTGAAGGCTCTAAGGGAGAACCTTTCATAGGCTCTTCAACTTGTGGTTCTAGATGTTCCTTGGTTTGTGGCTTCATCACTCCAATCTCTACCTCTGTCCTCACATGGCCTTCTCTTCTTCCTCTTATATCTGCTCCCTTCTGTCTCTTGTAAGGACACTTGTTATTGGCTTTACAGTCCACCAGCTAATCCAGGATGATCCTGTCTCAAGATCCTTAACTTAATTACATCTGCAAAGACTCTTTTTCCAAATAAGGTCACATTCACAGGTTCTGGGGATAAAAACATGAATGAATGTACCTTATAGAGGGCCACCATTAAACCCACTATAAGGCTATTACAAATAATGCTGCTGTGGACATTCTCATGCATGTCATTTGGGGAGGGGGGAGCATGTATGTGTGTTTGTGTTGGGTTTATACATAGAGGGAGGTAGATGTGTAAGCCATTGCGTATTGATTGAGCTTTGGTATATCCCATCAAATAGTGCTTCAAAGTGGTTGTGGTATACCTTAGAGATTACCAAAACTAATCACATCATGTTATACATGAAAAATTGAAAAAAAAAAAAAATGAAGGTCAGATATGTTAACTAATTTTCCAAAGTTTCACAGATGATTAGTGGGAGAGCAGGAATGAACACATTTTTTAAATGGCATAGGACTCTGCTTAGCAACCTTAATATCCCCTAGTGTTTTCTTTGAATTTTACATTTCACATAAAACACAATTAGCAGATCTGTTTATTAGTCCAGATGCCAATATGCTGACATTCCTTTTCCACATGCACGATGGGCTTGAGAAGAATGCCAGAGTGGAAGATCACTGTCCAGCTCTGGCTTCTTAAAGATGAGACACCGAAGCACCAAGATGGGATGAGTCTCCTTATGCTACTGTAAGAAGGTGAGGTCTTACATTACCTTGCCAGTTGCCATCATGATTTTATCTAGGTGCAGAGCTAATTTTCTTTAGAACTTTTTGTTTGCTAGAGTTTGACAACAAAAGAAATTATTAAAATACTCTTTGGGATAAAAGAGAAAGGAGTTTTCAGTTATCACCTTTCAGTGATAAAAAAGAGAGGAAGGAGAATATGAGCAGAGGGTCCAACCCTATAGTTGAAGGTGACAACAAAGGGCCAAGAAGACTTGGATGGCAGAGTTCTCAGAAAGACTACAGAGTTGGAATGCTGACATGTGTTTCTACACTGTTTGTTAAATGCTACCTGGTGTTTTTCCTCTCTCAGAATGCTTGACGAGAGTAGCAATGGTATGTAGATATTGAAGAAGAGACTAGGTTTTATTCCTGAGTTGAAAGTATTTAGAAGAGACAACACATATTGAAAGATGAACTCTGATCAGAAGTACCATGGGAACATTTCTCTCACCCCAGCAGTTCACACAAACCTTGAGAGATTGTGGAATCCTATAGCATGTGGAACAAAAGAGTGAAGCAATTATGTATAAGTGTCAGTGAACCTGAGTCCCACATTCACCCCGGTGCATATCAAGGATCCATTATATGAGTCCTTTCTAACTGAGTTGCTTTAATACCAAGATTTTATGGCACCTAGTCTAATGATTCTTTCTATAAAATAAATGTGGCTGAAAATGTCCAACATGGCCCACAAAATGGACAAAATCTTTGCTGCTGTCCTAGACTGGGGCATGTATCGTATCAACTTACTCTTTGGTCAAGAACTTGGATGAATTCAAAAGAATACTGGTAATCAATGACCAGCACTGCAGCTAGCACTGTGGGGCTTTATTGCTGCATAAGTTTTTTTCTGTCTTTGTTCTTAATTATTCCTTGGCCTTTGAAAATTTTTTTTTCCTTCTCCCAGGAGAACTTCAATCTATAATACAGGCGCCTCTTCAGCTGCCACTGAAAGCCTACATTTCATCAAATGTTTCCCTCCTGCCCCCAGGACAAGCTGATTTCAAGAGCAACCCTGCTTGGTGGCCTGGCAGTTTAAGGCCTTGTAGCTGCTTCCTAATTTGATTGCTTTCTCTGACTCCTGGTGATTCAAATCAAATATCATTCTCAGGAGTAAGTGTCTGGTTCCGAACAAGATGCACTTTCCCAATGCCTGATGTTGGAGGAAATTATCTATCCTCTGTCCCCATCAATTGATGAGTAAAGGAAATTGAAAAGGCCTTTGCCTCGTTTAGGTTGATAAGGGGCACTTAGACTGTTTACTGCCAAACTCCACAGATGTAAGCTTTGGGACAAGCTGTACTAGGAGAGGCTGGTCTGATCACCTGGATGTGAATGAAACACTGTGCGTCCCCTTAAAAGCCACTAATGAACCATCTGATTCACAACAGGAAAAAAAAAAGAACCGAAGAGTGATCTTGGGGCATATGTCAGTACTTTACTCATGTGAGAGTAAAGGAAGGAGGGAACTAGTGACTCTTTCTTCCTTTTCACGTATGTGCAGGGAGAAAAGTTTGTGTCAATTAGTTCAGTCAAGAAGAGATGATCAATGTTTCTGGCAGAGGGATGGATCTCTTCCTTGTGATAATTTAAACAATAAAATTGTGAACACTATGACTAGACTTCAAGGCATTTGAAGCATTCAGTTAATCTAAAATCTAAGTCAACCATGTTATGTGGGTCTGAAGAAGAGTTTAATTCTTCTGACAATGGGGGAAGTGGCATGGGAAGCAGTAGGATGATCATCTTAAAGGTAGAGAAGATAGTTCACATTTGTATGTTTTTCTCCAAGGGCATACAAACACTTGAAGGCACCAGGATTGAGATACTGTTTTAAATAAGAATAAAATAAACTTTTATTTACTTAAAAATTGTATTTTAGAAAACACCAAATCTTTGTCTTAAGACACTTGGAGCTCATACATTTCATCTAGTTGGCTTCTGCTGAAGCTTACGACTTGTGGAAACTTGAGGGTTTCTCTGGGCCATTGAACCCTGGATGGAGTATGATGTCCTGTCTTGGAACTTGCAACAAAGCCAAGTCTAAGCTTTGACAGTGTTTCAGTTACCATTGCCATATAACAAACTACCAAAAACTTTATGGCTTAAAAATAATCTTTTTCTTATATTTACAGATTGTGCAGGTCAGGAATTTGGATGGGGCACAGTGGAAATGACCTGTCTCTTCTGTGTAATGCCTGGAACCTATTTGGGAAAATTCAAAGAGAGTGACTAGGTGGCTGGGTCTGGGATCTTCTGAAGGTGTTGACACTCACATGTATGGTGGTTTTCACTGGCAGTTAGCTGGGACACTTACACATGGCCTCTTCATATGGTTTCACCATATGGAGCTGGATTCCAAGACCCAGTGCCCCAAAGGAACAAGGCAGAAGTGTATACCATTTTAATAGTCTATCTTGGGGAGTCACATAGTGTTATTTTTTACCATACTTTATTGGTCATAGCAATGACAAAGTTCTATTCATGTTTAAGAACAGGGGACATAGACTCCAACATTCAGTAGAAAGAATGTCATGGTCACTTTGTAAAAAGACTATATGGGGTGCAAAATATCATTGCAGCCATCTTTGGAAAATGCAATCTGCCAGAGCCAACAATGAGAGAACAATGTGTAAGGTAGTTTGGTGATAGGTAGAAGGATGGCTAGAGCAGCCCAACTGTGAATCACAGAAATAAATTAGCTATGGTTGAGGTAGATCAAGTCATGTAGGCTCAAGGCCTATGGTAAGTCTCCATCATAAACACATTTACAAATGTATATAAATGACACAGAGTGGACAAGTGAGAAAAATTCAAGTAATTAAATAAAAATTGATTTTCATTTTCATCAAAAAACAAAACAAAACAAAACTAACTCAGTAACATGCCCTTCTGCTTATGAGTTATCAGTGTTTCTCCTCTTTATATAGAAATACAAAGATGGTTTCAAAGTTCTCAAGGTCAAAGGTCTCAATCTCCCTTTGCCTGTTGGCCAGTCCTCTAAAGTGACTTGATTAACTCTTGGCATGCTTGACTAAGAGAACATAGCTTTCTTTGGATCCACAGTCATGCACTGTATTCATTTGCCTAGATCATGAGTTAGATGCAATCTTATTTTTAGAAGAACTAATTCCGGTTGTATCCTGTGTGGAAATTACAAATAAGCATTGTCACCTTTGTAAAATAAAAGAGCATTTAATCATCCTTTTTTGTATTAACATTATACATAGTTTTATATCTACATAACCTTTTTAGAGTGTTTTTAAAGTTAGATGATTTATTTCAAGCACTAAATAGGGGCCTGTTTAGTTAGCTTAGTACTTAATAAAATCATTAAGAAATAAAAGAGCTGCTTATCAATAGTAATAAAAATTTTCAAAGTGATAAAAGACTCTCTCATGCCCTAGGGTCTCTGTTTTATAAGAACTGCCCTAGTAGAACTAATGATGGTAGCTCCTTCACTTCCCGGTGTATTTGGGAACCTGGATAGCATAATACCAAGGTTGGACATGCTCTGCTTTATCACATGCCACAGACCTAGCTCTGGCCAGTTGAGTCTAGATCCTATGTCACCTTCATGTATGAAAATGTTGGCTCTGGACCTCTAATTTCCTGTTCTCATACAAAACAAGTACACATGTACTGAATGAATTGAGGCTTACTGTCAGCCTGTTGGGCAATTACATTTGTGTTCTAAGAATTAGGATGAGTATCAACCAAGTGATTCTCAAAGTCTAACACAATCTTAAACTTTTTGAATATGTTTAATTTTTTTTTTTTTAAAGATTTATTTTGATTTTTGACACAGAGAAATAGAGGCAGAGAGAGACAGAGAGAAGGGGGAGGGCGCAGAGCAGTCTCCATAGTTGACATTGGTTTTCCATATAGTTTCACTCCACAGGCGGGCACAGGGCTGCGCAGGGCAGGAACTGGGCCAGGAGCCTCCAGCATAGGTCCTGGCAAGAACTGAACTGGGGGCACACCCCAGTTCAGCATGTGGGTCCGCATGGGCCAGGGCTGGGATTCGATCCTCGGTCCTCAGGGCTTCAAAGCAAGCGCTTTACCTGCTGAGCCATCCCAGCTTTCCCTGAATATGTTTAAAAAACACAGAAATGGTGATATCGTGAAAGTAGAATTTGGAAGACAGAGCTGGCAGATGCACAATGCCACAAAAACAGTCTCAACACTGTTTTATAAGCCTCTAAGTGGAGAACCTTAAGAATGAAAGAGATGACATAGTTGACTTTCTTGTTGCTAGTAAAGTGGTATGGAAGTGTCACACTTGATTAGCCTGATATGTATCCACATTTTCCCCTGGGTACTTTTACAACAATGGAAATGGAGAGGCTAGGAGAGGACATTTCATAATGAGAGGAGTTTTAGAGATCTCAGAACTGAGCTGTTCAAATGACTGAAATATTTGGGTTCTTCTTGGAAGGTATCACTTTAATTTTTTTCTATCTTTGAATGTTCTTCACAAGGGAGTTTCCAACCTGATTTATTATGTCCCCTTGAGAAAAGTGAATTTATGAATCAAAACTAGTTTTATACAGGCACATATATTCATACACACATGTTCTTACATGCACGACAAACATCGTATTTATAACAAACACCACTCAACTGCTCCAATAGTGTGAGAATCCAAAGTGACACTGCCTGTGACTGTGGGCACGTCCAGTCTGTAGGCTAAAAAGATCCTAAAAAACCCAAGTTCCGAGCTCTTCTGGAAATTTTAATATGTGAGGTCAGCTCAACCAGCCTTTTTACAAAGTAAGTGCATTTCAAAAATAACTTTGATTCTTATAAGAATAGTTCTCATGACAAATAAGCCAAATAAATAAGATTAGTTCTTGTGACAAATTAAAGGAACATCCCTTTCCTTCAATTAGGTCCTAGGATAGTTTAGGACTCCTTTGTAAGATTCTAGAAAGTTGCATAATCCATTACTGTCCAAAACTGGACAGATTTTAATAACTCCCAAATTTAAATCTTCAGCTTCAAATTAGTATGTAAACTCATTGTAAGAGTAGAAATAGTAATAACTCATCATGTAGTTGAAAGAATTACATGAAATTATATATGTACATAATCTTTATAAATTGTTTATCATTGATCATCACAACTTAAATATGAGACAGTTCCAACATTATGGCTTTGTAGTCAGTACAATAAGTTCATAATCTGCGTTTGTGGATAATATAGGAGAGTCAATAGTTTATTGTTTCACAAAGTGGCAAGGCAAATCTCACAAATATTCCAGAATGATTTCACACACTCTGAGTTTAGAAGGTACTAAAAAAAGGGACTTGGTGTTTTTCAAGCACATGCAGTTTATTGTACAATGAGTTCCATCATCTTCAAATGCACACTTATAAATTAATAATAAACCAATAATAAACCTAATTTGTATATTATTATTCAAATACTTGGTTAATTTTGAAAATTACATTTTCTTAACCATAATAAAGAGTACTTCATTCATATTTTCCTGAAAATAAAAAAAGACAAATACTGGAAAATTTCTTGAAATAAACTGGATTTGTGTGAATGATTCCTTCTCTAAAGATCAAAGAGTGCATTACCTATAAACAATGCAAGTAGTACCTTAATTTATATGCTGCCAAAATGTCAGTTATGAGTACAGAGACGGTGATTGATTGAACAAAACTAGAATACAAAGCAATTGACCTCAACTACCTCATGGCAATCAATTGAATTTTTCATATTATCTGATGGCAAAATACCAAATATGGAAGCAAAGCACCAACTAGACTTTGTCAATCATAAAGCTGTTGTGTGACAACTCAACACTCATATAGTTGACTGAACTATATGGGTAAATTTCTAATTTAACCATTAGTCAGAATGGAATAAATTAGACCTCTTGCTTCTTTCATGCAATTTCTGGGTATGAAGAATAAGAAAAAGAGAAAGAAGACTGCAGTAGAAAGAAAAGAGTTAAGAAGAATAACTGGCTAAGGCCAGTCTCACATAGTGTTACATTTCTGGATATTGTTGGGCCCAATACAAAGGCTTCCACAGTAGTCATGACTACTTTTTTGATGAGCCACTGTTAACATGGGAAAAAATGACGTGACATTTTAAGGCCACAGTGCAAAAATACCCTTTATAATTATCCTCAAGATGAGCCTTATTACATCACCACAACCCATACCCTGTACTAAGTAGAGGGTAGTTGTAAAAAAATAGAGAAAATAAATCCTATTTATGACTTGCTTTTGTACATAGTTATTAGATATTCATCATGGAAAGGTTGTTTTATTTGATGATTTCATGAATTCTTTATATACATGAGCCAAAAAATACTTTAAAGTCACTATCTGAGTTCAGGTAATAAGAACTTCTTTACACCAGTGTGGTTCTTGGCATAATAAGTAAAGTATATGTATGTGTATATACATATATATAGTATGATAAAAAAAATACAGTGATGGTGAATGCTATTGCCATGTGGCATCCAATGGAAAGGCAGGGATCTTTGATATGGGAAGTGTCATGTCAAGCCTTAGTAACAGTGTGTGGCAAGTTTCAATTTGTTTGGTGCAGTCAGTTGTGAGCTACAGTTGAGAGAAGGTGTGTTTAAAGCAGTAGTCCCCAAACTTTTTGGTACCAGACACCATTTTTGTGGAAGATAATGTTTCCACAGATGATGGGGTGGGGTAGAGGGATGATTTTGGGATGATTTGAGAGCATGACATTTATTGTGCTCTTTGTTTCTATTATTATTATTATTACATTGTAATCTATAATGAATTAATTATACAATTCACTTGCCACTATAAATCCTGCCATCTGATTCAGCTTAATTGTCACTTGCCATTCACTGATAGGGTTTTGATATGAGTCTGCAAACAATTGATTTATTATGATCTCTGTGCATTCAAACCTCTCTGCTAATGCTAATCTGTATTTGCAGCTGCTCCCCAGCACTAGCATCACCACCTCAGCTCCACCTCAGATCATCAGGCATTAGATTCTCACAATGGGCATGCACCTAGATCCCTCACAAGCACAGTTCACAGTAAGGTTCATGTCCCTATAAGAATCTAATGCTCCTGCTGATCTGACAGGAGGCAGAGCTCAGGTGGTAATGGAAGTGATGGGTAGTGGCTATAAATACATGAAGCTTCACTCATTCAGCTCCTGCTGTGCAGCTTGGTTCCTAATAGACAGTCATGTGGCCTGGGTGTTGGGGACTCCTGTTTTAAAGTATGCTAGAAAACAATGCATTGACATAAATTTCTGTTAAATAAAAACATTATGGTGTATCCTCATCTACCTTATTTATCAGATCTGGCACCACGTGACTTCTGGCTCTCCCCCAAAGTCAAAGTGACTATGAAGGGTAAACATTTTGAATCAATTCAGGATATTGAGGCAGCCATGACAGCACAATAATAAACACTCATGAAAGAGGACTTCCAGAACTGCTTCAGAAAGTGGCAATAACAATGGAATAAGTGTATTTGAAGTGAGAGGGATTAATGGCAATGTATATTTTATTGTAATAAACTTCTTAATTTAAACACTCACTGTATTTTTTATCATACCTCATACATGATATTATATATTATATATAGTGCCGAAACCAGGACCACTTGGTAAGAAAAGGAGAGGGTATTGATAATTATCCCAGAGCAATAGGAATAAAACAACACTATCTTAAGCTAAACAGACATAGGTAAGACCCCAGGTAAGACCTATCTAGAAAATAATAGGAAGGCAAAGAATTCTCACTCTCTTCTAACACTACCCCATTCATGAAGGAAGGTTGTAAAGCATCTTAAGACTGACATGCTCAGTAATAGTTAGAAAACATTGTTATCTAGGGAGATGAATGAAATCAGAACAGTTCAAAAGAGACAAATTGTGTCCCTTGTGTGTGTGAACATATATGAAAAATGATTTTATTTTCTCACTTAAAGACAACTTCTCAGAGAACTAAATCTCATTCCACATGACAATCTTCCTTACCAACTTGTTTTCCATTTTACCCCAAACCTCAGTCATAGTGATAAAATTTATAATGCCCAAATTATGAGCTTTTTCCTTGATTATAGATAGTATGAATGTGTGGATAGCCCAGAACTAGTGGGTCAAATGGCCCTGCCCTGTACACCAATGATTCTGTTGCAAGATGATTTCAACTAACCAAACCAAGAAGGCAGGTATCTCAAGAGTGTTATGTATTTTAAATGGCATTGCAGACCTGTGTCTGGGCTGTGTGTGCTCTGTCATGAGGAAGCACAGACAAGAACAAGAAAGATTCAAGACAAGAAACCAATTTCCTTCATGTGAACTTGACATGGCATTCAGCAGTCTGACCGTCTGCAAAGACAGAATCTGACACCTTAGAAGAAATAAAAATAACAGAAACTCACCAAGGCAACACTTTGGGAGATGACAAAAGAAACATATGCTCAATTAGAATGGACACTGAGCCAAAGACTGAGGGAGAAGTTGGAAAATGGGATGAAAGACACAATAATGAAAAGCTTTGCCATACAATTACACAATCTTCACAAAGCAGGCATCTTTCCTTGTTGTACAGTTGGCTATGATGAGACTTCACATAATTCACTATATTTTTCTGTGCAAATACATAAATGTACACATATGTTGAGTTAGGAATACCAGTGCCTTCAGGGCATGCTATAGAGGTAAAGCCAAAATCTCCATTGAAAGCTTCTATTAATATACACAATCCTCACAAAACAGGCATCTTTCCTTGTTGTATGGTTGACTATAACAAGACTTCACATAACTCATTATATTTTTCTGTGAAAATACATAAATGTACACATATGTTGAGTTAGGAATACCAGTGCCTTCAGGGCATGCTATAGAGGTAAAGCCAAAATCTCCATTGAAAGCTTCTATTAATATAAAGGGGAAAAATGTAAAAACATCCCTGTGTGTGTGTCTTCTTTACTACTCACACAGAGAAGTTCACTTCCAATACTATAGTCACCAAATATGTGAATTTTTCTCTACACCAAGAAATTTTTTTTGACATCAACTGGGTGACCTACAACTTAATTCTGTTCTGACACTAACCAGACAACACAGGTCAAGGGCTCACTCCCATTGGACTGCCTCCCACTTCAGATGACAATCACAAATAGTAGGTCCCTAGTCTGTCACATATGTCTGTTTGACTTGGCTACAAATTGTGTGTTGTCTTAACCCCCCTCCTTAGATTTAATCATTTGCTAGAACAGTTCACAGAATTCATGGAAACACTTATTTTTATTTTCCAGTTTATTATATAATAAAGGATATGATAAAGAATACAGGTGAACAGCCCAATAAAGAGATACATAGGGAAAGGACTAGAAGAATCTTGAGAGCAGGAGCTTCCATCCTGTGGAGTTGGGGTGTGCTATTCTCCAGGTTCATGCATGTGTTCACCAATCCAGAAGCTCTGTGAACCCTGGACTGTTGGGAATCTTATGGAGACTTCATCATGTAGGCATGAACCATCATTAACTCAATATTTTGCCCCTCTTGCTTTCCTGAAGAATAGGGATTGGAGCTGAAAGTCCTGTGCTTCTCATCATGACTTGGTTCTTGTATTTTTTGTTGTTGTTGTTGCTATTGTTTTGTTTGTTTGTTTTTTGTAATCAGCCCTGATCCAGTAACACACCAAGTGTTGCTCCTATCACTTAAGAAGTTCTGAGCGATTCAGGAACTGTGTGTCACAAACTAGGGTCAAAGACCAAGTCTTACAACAAAAAATGCTCCTAGTGTTCTTAACACTGAGGAATCAATAAATGTGTGTGTGTGTATAATATTCACAGCTACAAGGTAGAATCATAAAAATCATTCTACTATAATTTAATTTAACATTAAAAGCAAAACAAAGCAAACTTTATTTAACCATTAATAAAATCCATTTGGATACTTCATAAGGTCCTCTCAACCTTGAAACACATTGATTTAGAACCTCAGCAAATGGCCCACTATAATGGCTATCTCTACAATGCCCATACCCCTTTACCCTTGCTCAACCCCTTTACCCTTGATTGCAGAAGAGCAGTTTCACACCTTCACATACTCCACCCTCCACCTCAAGAGTAGGTCAGCTTATCATACCATAGAACATGGCTCTCCCTTGTCTATAAGCTGAAGGTTTTTAGAACCATATAATGCAAGGAGAAAGAAATTCAGACTCATAATTCAATTCTTCCATTTTACTGGTGAGCAGCTCGGAATTATATAGCATCATTTTTTTACTAAAACTAGAAAGGATTTAGAGATTATCTTCTTCATTCATCTCTAGTTCCACAAATGAAGAAGGCACTTTATGGGGAGGTGACAAGATAAGTTCAAGGTCAAACATCAAGGATAGTGGTAAATCAAGGACTAAAACCCATACTCTTGACTCCCTATCCAGAGTTCTTGCCACTACAACATACTGTTCTATCATTATTTATATGACACTTTTCAAGTGTTTTGTTTAAGAAGTAGGAAGATTGAGTGAAACCTTCTTGACTATTTCTAAGCAGGTCCAAGAGGTAGTTTTTGTTTTGTTTTGGTTTGGTTTTTTTTTAGTTGTTGTTGTTGTTGTTGCTAGTTTCTTTTGATAGGTGCACAGTCCAAGCACTTAGGTGACCCACTGATAAACTTCTCTGAAACCCACAGATTGTTGTGTAAGCCCCTGATCAGAAAATAATGACATTTTTTAAAATTTAATGCTTACTACATTTTTCCTACTAAAAAGCCTACTGCTATTAGCAAACACAAAATTTAGACATTAGTACCTGAAAGTCTGATAAAATCTTAAAGGTTAAAACTCTATTCATCACTTAGAGCTTACTGCTTGTAGGAAATATATTTAGAACAGCAAGAACAGATGAAAAAAAAATCTCAAATGGAAAACAAATAGTGCAATTAATGTGATATAAAACCTAAATAATAAAAACTAATCTGTATAAGCAACATCACAAAATATGGAAAACGTTTCTTTGGCTTAAGGGAAAGTGTTTTGCGTCTGATTTCTCTGACAATGAAGTTTTCAAGTTGAAAAATGCCAAGGGTTAAGAAATAAAGCTTGCTTCTCAGAACATTATGTTTATGCATGTTTTGAGGTATTTTTAGAAACCTGAATGTAGACAAAGATTGTAAGAAACAGATTTAGATATTTTGTTTCACACAAAAAATAAAGTGAATAAAACTGAAATTAACTAGTATAGAGGTGGAAGAGGTGGTGTTCATTAAGCCATAGAATTTTCCTGGTAGATGTTATTATAATCTTTTCACTAGCTTTAGGAAAATGATGGATATCCTGGCAGCACAGAGAGGTGAACAACAAGACAAGACTAAAACTGGAATGCACTGATGTAAGACTAGTTGAAGGAAGCCTGCCCTAGGCATGTGGAACAGACACCTAAAATGTCATTAGAAGAGTCACTGTGTTTTCACCGTGCTTGAGAAAAAATCTCTCTAAAGCAGTGGTCACCAACCTTTTAGGCACTAGGGACAAGTTTTGTGGAAGATAATTTTTCCACAAACTGGAAAGCAAGTTGGGATGGTTGGGTTGGGAGTGGGTTGGTTTCAGGATGATTCAAGTGCATTACATTTATTGTGCACTTTATTTCTATTATTATTACATTGCAACATATAATAAAATAATTATACAAAAAATCTGATGCCACCACTGATCTGACAGGAGGTGGTGGTCAGGTGGTAATATGAGCAATGGAAAGGGGATGTAAATACAGATGAAGCTTTGCTCCTGGCCACCACTCACCTCCTGCTGTGCACCCCAGTTTCTAACAAGCCACGGGCTGGTACTAGTCCATGGCCTGGGGGTTGGAGACCCCTGCTCTAAATGGAATCACATGCACTGTCTCTCTAAATGTGTACATTCTAAAGAAGCCCTATGTATAAAAGCAAAGAGAATGCAAAATGTTGAACAATAAGCAGTGAGTTTCACCAATCTACTCTGTTTCCCTTTCACCCCTACCCATTGGCAGCTTTCTTGGATGGTACCATTCAGATAAATGCCTCTTTTTTTCTTTCTGCATGTGCCTTTGTAGAGAATATACTCATAGTTTTAAGGAATCAGCTTGACTCAGGACTGTGACATCTCTTACAACACTTGGCACCACACAGTCTCAGAGTAGTGGGTTCTTATTACACGTTCTGCCAAATGAACAGAAATCTGTGGATGAGTTCAGATTGTTACAGTTAGTTCAGTTTTACAAGGCAGGATTTCATACCTTTTGCTAGCTGAATATTATCAGTAGGAATTGAGGAAGACCTGCTTTATGTTGTTTCATATGGAAGCAGATTGTTTTATCAAAAGACTCTAGTATATTTAAAAGATCAAAGAATGGTCAATTTTATAAAGAAATAAAAAATATTCGGAGAGAGCAAGATGGCGGCATGAGAGGAGAACCCAGACACCTACCTGGGAAGGGACTTACGAACAAAAAGGAACCCACAGGGGAAACCCTGAGAAGCACCCTCAACTGAGAGAACCACACAACGCAGAACAACACACAAAGGTTAGAGGAAAAAGGGGAGAGCGGGAGAGGGAGGGAGAAGGAGCAGT
>PVKE010018390.1:0-29605 GCA_004027555.1 Craseonycteris thonglongyai | reverse complement strand
TCTCTCTCTCTCTCTCTCTCTCTCTCTCTCTCTCTCTGTCAAAAACAAAAATTTTTTAAAAATCTACTCTTAATGTTATTCTTAATTTAAAGCCACTTATAGTTCAAAGTAATTTTTTATTATAGATAATCTTAGGTAGTATTTGTTTGTTTGCTTGTTTATTGTTTGCTTGGTTGTTTCAAGGCTAAGGCCTGATTTTGCTGTTTTAAATATATATAACACTTATTATAATAAAAGTCCACAGATGAACCAGACTCACTCCTAGTCTTTCATCTTCCTTCACCCCAGCAGAGAACTTAAAAATTAGTCAGTACAATTCCCTTATTTCCTGTTAAAGCTTTAAAAAAATTCAATATGTAACACAAGAACATTGTCACTTCCCTCCCCCAGTAACCTTGGAAAATGCTGTAGGCCTTTACTGCCATGTGCCCTGTTCACTGTCATACATTCTTTCCCAGGCCCCTGACTGTCAAAACTGCCCATCCTCTTGAACACTTCCGCGAGCCATGTCACTCCAAGGAGCAGAGTGTAATGGACTGGGCAGAACTGCCTTGTCTCCTAGAGAAGCCCCGTTTGAATGTCCTAACTGGCATAGTTACGAGGAAGGCATTACCCAACAGAATATAGGAGATTTCCAAGAAGAAGGAGCACCAAAATTGTCCCCATTACTAACCCTGTATACTACAGCCTTAAGAATCAAGATTAACTGAGAAAAATTTAGAAATGGGAAAATTTTAACTAATCTCTGAAGAGAACAGAGAGATCAATCCTGTTTCAACCACATCCCCCTCAAACCCATCTTAATTTAGCACTTTATCAAGTACTGTCCATTTCACACATGTAATTCTTATATCTCTAAGAAAAATGTATAACTTAATGAGGGTGAGAACAATAGCTTGTGCTGACAGAGTATTCTCACCGGAGCTACCCAGACGCACACTCAAGACATACATAGAAGAAAGGTCTATTCCTAGGTTGCCAGGTAATGTGACACTCGGGACTAGGACCCTGCCTTTGAGGAACTCATGGTTGCAGTTAGAGAAATGACACACATACGAGACCACGTGGATAGACCTGTGTGTGACTAGCAGGAGTTACTCCACACCATAACCCGAACCCCTGATGATTACAGCAACAACGTACTCCACGCCATCAACCGTTCAGCAACCTGGACAGGAACAAAGATGCAATTGTGTGACCTTGTTAGGAAAGTTGGTCAGAGGAGAAATAGTCGTATTCACCCCCACAGGATGTTATCTCTTGTTCGTTGGCATGATGTTTAACTGTCTGACCACTGAAGGGCCAAATAGTGAAATCAGGCACTGGCAGGTGTTTGCTGTTTTGAGGAAAACTTGTTCCTAAACCTCTGTGGATTGGTCACCACTCAGTCCTGTGTGGCAGAGACCATCCTATGGGATGCCACATAGCCAGAGAGTGTAGGATACTGTTGCTTCCTAAATGATCCCATGGAGAAATTTGCATAGAGAATAATATGTGCATAAAACAACAAGAGCCATAGTGGTTAATTTTTAGTTGACTTTGAGAATTGGCTGGAGGACAGAAATTGGCAGGAGATAACTTTTGATAGTATAACTTATTTACTCTTCGAATTTTATACTGCATGAATATTTAATGGACCTCAAAACAAAGCAAGATGAAACAAAAAAACCTTTTTAAAGTTGCCAGGGGACTGTCTAGCTTTCCAACTAGAAGCTTGATAAATTATCAGCATAATTATTTGTCTTTCTGACACACAGACACAGTCCTTGAATACTACAAAGTTCAGAAAAGCATTCAGTTGGAACATAAAATTTATTCCTGGCCCTTGGAAGTTTTGCTGCTGAAATGCTAGTACTGGCAAATAGTAACAAATGCTCCATGCTTAGGTAGCATTTGAAGCTCTTCAAAGCACTTTTATTTGCTTTTCCTCTCTCTTTGCCTCAAATTTACCTTTGTTCTCCTACCACTAAACAGGAGTGATAATCTGCACACAATGCCATCTATTTATTTAACAAATGTAGTCCTTCCCTGGCTACTTGACAAAAATTCTTCCTTTTATTGTAACAGGTGCATCTGGTTCTTTTTTCAGAGCTGCCTACATGGGACTAGACTCTCTGCAAAATACCCTTGAAATTTTTAAAGGCATTGCCTACACTCCCCTTTAGTCTTTTTTACACTTAGGATCGCTTTGTTTGGCCAGCACGACATGGCCCTCTCATTCTCTTTGGACCCACCCCACTGCCACTCCAAACAAGGCACTGAGAGTGAAATCTAAACTCCAGCTGTGACCTGGCCAGGTGTGGCTGTGGGACTTCTCTCTTTCTGGATCACCAACTACTTCCAGAAATGCAGACCAAAAATGACATTAGTGTTTCCAGCAGCTGTGCCACTTCATTCTTTTACATGCTTTTACATTCTTTTACATTGACTTGCCACTAAAGTCTTTTTGTCCTTTTAGTGAGAATTGCTGTTTTGACAGTTTTGCTTGGGCAGCTAATTTAAAAAAACAAAAAAACAAAACTGTATACATGATCTTCTATTCTTCCTTATTAAGGTTCCTCTGGCTACATTCTAGCCAATGACCATCATTCTGAATCTCAACTCTGTCAATCACACACCCTTCCAAGTTTGCTTGTCTGGTCTTCTGCTTTCCTCTTAGTCTTCAATACAAGTGTCAGGGACCATACCCACATGCACAGCTTTAGAACATTCTCATGATCAAGGATTCCTATTTTTATCTATATTTTATTATGAAAACATTCAAATATACAGAGTAGAAATCATAGCATGAAGAATACCTACACATCTTCTACCTAGAGTCTGCATTTGTAATATTTTGTCACATTTCCTCTATCTGCATATTGTTTTGACAAACTATTTTAAAATATAGATAAGACATTTTAACACTGAGTAATTCAGAGTGAAGCTCCAAAAATAAACGAGAAAAAAAATCATTTTCAAAGGATAACTACGTTATCACACATGACAAAAAATGAATAATAATCCCTTGTTGTTATCTCCACTCAATTCATGTTTAAGTACTCCAATTTTTTCCCAGTATGTCTGTTATGGCTCATTTGTTCAAAGCCAAATCAAATCAAGGATGACATGTTGCATGTTTGCCTCTTTTAACCTAAAAAAACTAACCCACAACTTCCTTTTTCATGACATTGACCTCTTGAAGACACCTTTCTATAATACCATTGTTTTATAGAATACAAAAAAACCTCTTTACATACTACTCCCTTTCACATTAATTTCAAATGCTGCTATCAAGTAAGAGCTGTTTGTTGAATAATTATTAATTTTTCTTTTTTTGTTAATCAAATTCATGAGCTAACATTCTTACCATACTGGGTTGATATAATCACAGGGATAAAGCCAAGATTTCATAATAGTGTAACTTTGGTCAAGTTACTTAATTTTTATGAGTCTTGGTTTCCTTGCATTATAATGAGGATAAAAGTGTCTACGTATTTCAGTAAGAGCAACACATTCACTACAATTCAGAAGGATAGAAGATTAACCTGGCCCCTGCCAAAGAATGACGTTCAAATTTGGGAGGTGTTCCATTCCTATTTTTAAAGCAAAGCTCATATGTATATTTATTAGATGTTGTAAAATTGTCCCTTTGTAAGAGTGTTCTAATTTGTATTGCCTCCAGAAATGTATGCAAGTTCCTGTTTCCTCAACCTTAACAGTAATTGTAATACTTTTTTATTTTATCTATTTATTTATTCTTTTAAGATTTATTTTTGTTGTTTGACAGAGAGAGAAGGGGGAGGGCCCAGAGCAGTTCCCACAGGTGTACATCATCAGTTTTCAACATAGCTTTATTACATACAGGTGGATGTGGGGCCCTACATAGGGCAGGGACTGGGCTGGGGGCCTCCCGCATGGGAAGCATGTCTCAGTTCAGCATGTGGGTCTGCACAGCCGGGGCCGAGACCTGGACGCCGTCCTCGGAGCTTGTGACCGCAAAATGAGTGCTTAACCCACTGAGCCATCCTGGCATTCTCAACATTTTTTATTTTTAAACTAATTTTAGAAATGAGAAACTATATCTCTGTATCATTGAAATTTATCTTTCTCTAATTTACCTTTCTCTATGAGCTTGAACATGTTTTTATATATTGAACATGTTTTATATGTTCAGAGTTTCATCTGTTCAACTCTGCTATATTTCACTATCATGACCCATTAATTTTTAAAGAATAAAATATTTAATTATCTAGATGCTGTCCATTCCCCCCAAAACTTATTAGGATTGATACAATAGCATCTCTGGCCACTGGAGCAAACACTTGTTTTTGTTTCACTTTTGAAAATCTGATTCTGCAAACTAGCATTTGTCAAATCCATAGGGTATGCTGGTTAGAAGAGTGGTCTGGTGTGCATTTATTGTAATAACACGCTGAATGAACACTGTTAACGAGTTCACATTTTGTCTTTATAATAACCCTACAAAATAGGTAGAGTTATGCCCATAATATGAATGAGGAAATTGGATTTCACTAAGACTTTCAATTCCCAACTCCAAGTTGTGAATTAAACTTAGGCCCCTCTGAGCTCACAGCTGAAGCTCCTTCACTACCTCACTCTGACTCTCTGATTGTGAACAATGAACCTTTTTAGAGGTAAGTTCAAAATAGCAATTTCCTTTGTGGAATTCTCTGCTTGCTCAGGGGAATAACTCGCTGCAAGTCATCACCAAGCCTCATCTGGTTGGCTTTTCTAAGGGGGGGGAGACACCGTGTGCTTGCTCCAGGCAGAAGCCTCTGTTCTCACATCCTGTTCCACATTCAGAGCAATTGGCAGGTGTCATGCTTTTGGAACAGGAAGGCAGGGAGGAGCCAGGGGGAGCCAGGTCCTGAGATGAAACTTGCTCACCAAGACAGACGAGGCTTGGGAGGCAGGTGATAGAGGGTAGAAAGTCAGATTGGACCCAAGAGCGTGGCAAAGATAGTGAACAAGTCTTACAGCAGTTAGCCTGCTGGTGTGGGTGGCACCTGGAGCCCTAAGAAAGCAAAGGGGTACAGCACTGGGGTGGGAGATGGAGGTATGTGTGAACGGGGACGTTCCAAGGGCTGGAGTTCATCATCTTGTAGGTCTGGTTACCTGTGGTTAAGACCCAGTCACAGAACAAAGTTCAAGAGGCTGCCTGTGGAAAGGTGTCTGGCCAGAGCAAAACTGGGAGACCTGGGGGGGTGGGGGGTGTGTGGCAGGGGGCAATTATAAATATTTTACATACATATATTTAAAATAAAATATGCTTGTTTTGTAACTACTAAAAAAATAATGACAGTAAAACTGAACAAATTATTTTTATTATTATTTCTTTTTATTGTTTGATAGAGAGACAGAGAGAGAGAGAGAGAAGGGGAGGGCCCAGAGCAGTTCCCACAGGTGTACATCATCAATTCGTGGCATAGTTTCATTCCACACGGGTGGATGTGGGGCTGCGCAGGGCAGGAACTGAGTTGGGGGCCTCCCCCATGCGAAGCACACCCTAGTTCAGCATATGGGTCCGCATAAGCCGGGGCTGGGACTCGATCTCTGGACTCTGCGGCTGCAAAGCGAGTGCTTAACCTGCTGAGCCATCCCTGCCTCCCAGAACAGAGCCTTTTTAGCTGGATGTACAGAAACTGAACTCCAGCTAGAAACTATTGGCTATCTTTTGCATATTAGGGATTTTCAAAGGCGTTGTGAAGTTTTTATGGTAAATTAAAGAGGGCCTCAGTTTCATTACTGAGAAACCTTTGAAAAGCAGAAGATAAATAAAGAGTCAAGGTCTGGGCGCAGGTCTTATTGGCCCCAAAGGCAATGAGTTAGCCTACAGTTTCTCTACATTTGCTTTACTTCAATTCAATAAACATTCACTTAAAACCTACTAAGCAACAGGCATTGCATTAGGTGCTACGGATACAACAGTGACTACAACCGTTTTCTGCCCTTGAGAAAATAGTGATCTAAATGGGCAGTAGAGGTAGGCTGATAGATAATCACAATAAAATGTTAGAAGTGTTATGATAGAGGTCTGCACAGGGTAGTAGGAGAGGCCTACTGGGGTAGGAGTGGGGCGGGCTGAGTTAGTTTTCTAGAAGAATTGTCCCTAAGTTAATTTTAGAGCATGTGGCACTCAGTCTAGTTAGTGCACAGGGACAGCATGGAAGGGGGCGAAGAAACATTGTGGTTATAAGCTTGGGTTCTGTACTTATCCTGGCTGAGTTCCCTCATCTATAAGATCACGATGGTACTACAGCACCTGCCGCACAGGGCCGCTCTGAAGACTAAATAAGGTAATCATATGTAGTGCCTTCACACATAACTCTCAGTAAATAGACATTGTGAATTGATTTTAAATGCAAAATGACTTGACAGACCTGAAAATGTGTTTGGAGGGCTCCTTCTGCACTTAGAAATTCCCTTCCCAGACTGGTCTAATGTGTGTAATTTCTTCACTTGTAGAATATTACACAAGAGTCAACAGGGGTGACTTATTAAGAAATTGACAAAAAACTGAGAACTGTGGCAGTGTTGGTTTTCAAAGGGGTTAATGTTCAACAAGAAGACATCTCAGCCCAACACATTTGCTCTCATTCATTCATTCTCTTTATTTATTCAATATTTACCTTTCTATTATGTAGCGGGCAATATGCTTTGTAGAAGATTTATAAACATGATTTATACATAATACTTTTCTGTAGGAACTCACAGTCTAATGGGAGAATCAGACATGAAAACAAATCATGGCAACACTATATGATCAGTATGACCATAAAGGCACGTATGAAATAGCAGATATGACATTATTTGGCTGTACAATACTCAGTAGGCTGGAGAAAAGCATGAGCAGAGCTGGGTCTGAGAAAGAACAGTGGCAGCTGAGTGGAAAGAGGAAAGACCAGCTAGAAAGAGCAAGTTAGAGCGTTTGCAATAGTCCAGGCAGGCTGGTAAGTCTTGATAATGTCTAGTGGTCTATATGGTCTGGCCCAGTGAAGAAGAATCTGGACTAGAGATTCATTTCTATGAGTTGTTTGGTCTAACGGTGGTATTTGAAGGTCTGGACTACAATGAGATAACTCGAGGAGATGGTATTGTGGTGTAGTGTGAGAGGAGAGGGATCCAAGTGGGCAGGCCTGGAGAATATCCACAAATGAAGAACAGGAGAAAGAAGGCAGCAAGTTAGACTGAGAAGAAACCAGGAGAAGGTATCCCAGAAGCCAAGGACAGAAAGAATTTTAGGACATTGAAGGTTATAAAAGGTGCCAAATGCTACACGGAAGTCAAACAGGAAAGGAATGAAAAGGAGTCACCACATTTCATAATGAAGGTGTTAGGCTTTACCTCAGTCAGATTACTGGAGGTTCAAGCTGGATTGCGTGAGCTGAAGAAAGAAGTAAGTTTGGTGATGAGGAGAATGAGGATGAAGAAAAGGTTTTGCTCATGTGGGAGAGCCTGTTTGGAGTCAAGCCTGTGGGCCCCTGAGCACCCTACTGCTTCATTTCTGTGAGTCGCTCTAAGATGCGAAATTTTATAAACGATGTTTTACAGTTTAGGAATCTGATTAATAGCATTAAAAAAAATGCATCCCTAGTGTTACCTGACACCTGTCTGCTCACCCCATGGCAAGCTCTTCTCCCAGCCCTCAGCCACCCACACCAGAGACTCAGGGACCACAGAGAGGAAAGAAGCCTGCTCTGTCACTCAGGGCACCCCTCCATGTCCCTCCCCCCTGCCTGGTCCAGTCCTCCTCACACCCCAGCTCCCATCCTTGCTGACCCTCCTGGCTTTACTACTTGGCTCCCATGTGTACAATCTCTGAACCTTAGTCTATTTGCTTTGGGCCTGGGAAAGGGACTTCTCTGGCACTCGTCTCAGGCCTGAGCCCTCAGGGGGGCCAACAGTGACCCAGCACATGTTCTTTCACTGCACATGTGTTGAGTCAGGAGTGATCGGCACTGGAAGACACTGGTGAAGAAGGACATCAAAGCTCCTGCCCTTCGTGGCACTTACATCTACAGGGGGTTACAGAATAAACCAGACAGTGGGCCAGGGCCCCCAGGCTCCCCTCCTTGCAGGGAAAATCCTGGGAGACATGCACACAGAACTGTAATTACACTTTAAAACCCCTGGAGCCTGCTTAATCCTTTATTCTGCTTCCATTAGTCATAGCAACTGTTGTCTGATACTGCCTGAAATGTTTAGCTTTCAACTTGCCCTTTTTCTGCCTTCTCTCACTCCAGTATAGGGACCTCATTCAACTCTGTAAGTCTCAGAAACAGAACAGCACCTGGCCCCAAACAGAAACTCAAAACTATTTGTTAAATGAGTGAACAGTGAATGAATCAATGAAGAAAATAGACAGTAGCTTTAATTATTTCATTTTTAGACAAATGGAATTCCACATCAGATTTAGTCTAGGTTTTAAGTGATTCATATTCTCTGAAGAGCGAGCTGTAGTATTTCTGTCCCACAACTCGTAGCGTAGTGTCGTTGGCCTGTTAGGCTCCTGGGTGTGCAGCAGAAAGTGAGCGGCGAGCAAGTGAGCAAAGCTCCGTCTGTATTTCCAGCCGCTCCGCATGGCTGGCATGGCCACTGGAGCTCCGCCTCCTGTCAGCTCAGCAACAGCAGTAGCTTCTCATAGACGCGCAAACCCCATTGTGAACTGCACATGTGCACACATGCCCCCACCCCCACACTGCCTGTGGAAAAACTGTCTTCCATGAAACCAGTCCCTGGTGCCAAAAAGGTTGGGGATCGCTGATATACCTCTTAGTAATGAGGCTTGTCATCAGGGGACACGAATATATGTGATGTTATTAACCAAAAAAAAAAAAAAAAAAAAGATTGGGAAATACAAACGGATTTTAGATGACAAAAAGTTGAAACAGATGAGATAACTAAAGATTTAAAGTAAAATAGTGGAATGCAGGAGGACTTAAAGAGGAAGGAGAGGTTTAAGATGCCATATTTCTCTATGCTCCTCTCATCTCCTTTGTTAAATAACTAAGGGAAGCTACAAAATCTTCCAGGAGGGCTTTAAAAATAAGAGCCCTTCCTCCTTGGCTGGAGTGCCTGTGGGTCTGCCCCGAGAGTGAGATAAACCAGGTAGCTTTTCCCAAATCTTCCAGTCTTATGGTGTTCTGAATTTGGACACTGAAAAACTCTCATTCATCATCCAGCAAACATTTCCAAAGTGCCTGCTAAGTGCAAAGAGGAGTCATGACCTTTTTTTGTGGCAAGTGATGGAAACTCAATTCATACCTTAAGGAAACATCAAAATCCACTTGAAGGGTTCCAGGTTTTCTCCCAAACCGCAAGGTGGGCAGGGATGTGACAGACCGCATCTTTTTCCTTCTTCCTGGTGTGTCTCTTTCCTTATCTTATTGAAGACTGTCTATTTCAATATGGTAGAAAACTTGACTATAGGCATAGTCTAAGCTTTATGGGTTATAGCTTAAGGCACCTAGCCCCACCTGGAAATGTGTCTTATCATCATGCAATCAATTATAACCATGTGGTGTGGGATTAAATAAGAACTCTATAAAGATGAAGCAATGGAGAGAAAGACACAGCTTTCGAAGGAAGTGAGCTGAGCCATTGATACCACATAAACTCATTCTGGACTGGCACTGTGTTGGACACTGGTATGACAAAGATGACTAAACCCTTACACCTGCAAAACCAAGGTGTCACCCACTGTTGCAGTACACAAACATGTTGTCAATGACGTCCCCACAAAGTCCAAGCGAGGTGCTGCCTGTCGGAGCAGCTGAGATTGGCATCTCTCTTCGAGCAAGCTGCTCCCACTTTCTTTGTATGAAGCACATCTCCAGTTCAGAAGGTGACCTGTCACTTGGAGTTAGTGATGACTGTGGAGGTGAAGGTGACAGCTGAGGAACTGGTTTGTCAACTCTGAGGAGTCTGAAAAAGAGGTCAATATGACACAGCTGGGGACGAGTAGGATGAAGTGGGAAATAAGCAAATGGATGGGGAGAAAGGGAGCAAAGGAAGAGAGAAAACAGAACTGTCAGGAATGGAGTTCAGGTAAAATTAACTCACAGCTGCCCAGGCCTTCCTCCATTCAAGAATGAGAAAGACAGTCTCTTCTGAAAAACACTTTTTGATCTGGGACTCTCCGACCACGGATTGTCCCTTTTGCTCAGTGGCTGTGTCTGCTCAGCATTTCCCCAGAGCTGTGCCTTGTTGGAAAGGGGTTATGAAACTGAATGAGCTATTCATGCCCTAGCCTTGTTTCCATGACAACCAATCCTCAAGCATTAGATCTGGGCCTTTACAGTTTATACCTTCTCAAGAAGGAATTTGTATGTTTGGGGTAGAGATGAAGTTGACTGATGGTCACATAGCTGAGCTTTTCAGAGATTCTCTAAAGAACTGACACTTTTTAAAAAAGATATTTGTATTTTTAATGCTTAAAGTAATAGTGATTATTTTTCTCTAGATGACTTGAAATCAAAATTCTTCAGTTTTCTTTTTGGAAAATGGCCACAGCCAGGTAACTCCTGTAGGGAAGAAAGACATCTTTCTCTGCCCTTCTAGGTTTTTTTCTCCTGGTCTAATAAGTATACCATCATAAAGCAGATTAATAAAAGAGAATATCCAAACTTAATTACATATGTATATATGGGACCCCCACATATATGAGACTCAGAGACCCCATATACATGAGAGGTTCAGAGATAGAAAGGGAAAAAGAGGTATGTATATATGACATTCTGAGCTGAGGTGCCTGGGGCTTCAGAGGGGAAGAAAGCAGCTCATAGGACAATGAGAGCAGCAGACACTCAGTAGTTATATGCTTGCCCTGCCATACACACAGGTGGTTGAAAGTTATCTCTGGTAATCACTCTTGTTATGGGAAGACCCGCAATTCAAATTCTTCTAGCTGGTTAAGGCAGGGGCAGAAGTTTCTCCTGAGCCTACAGGGTCTTGATTACCTTCAGCTCAAAATAATCCACATGCCAAACAGCACACTTGGGGATGCCTGTTCTAAACTCCATGCACCCTAAATAGACCTATAACAACAACACAGGCTAGAGTGTGCCTGGCTATTTGTTAGTCATATGAGAAAATAGGAGGAAGTAAAGCTCAGCCAGATGGCTACATCAGGAGCAACTTCTCCTCACCTCTCTCTGGACCACAGCAGCTGTCCAGACTGGAGCAGTTCAGGGTATGGAGTGTCTTAGGATTTCCTGTTAGTCAAGAGAGCCATTGGCAAGAGTCATGGAGGAAATGCAGGTGTTCCGGGAGATGAAGATAAAGGCCCACATTTGAATATCACAACCGACTTCAAGCCCCTCCTTTAGGCATGAAGACAGAATCTATGACTTACACATCTCTTGGTATCCAGCCAGCACAGTGCCTGCCACATAGCAGCTCAGTAAATTTGAGTAGATTAATTGAATAAATGTAGCATTTGATATTTGTAGGCATAGCTCAGGAGTTACAATCTGGAGCTTCCCTAAGCACAAGACTTGCCCTCTAGGAATGAAAGAAATTCTCCTTTTTATTTTTTAACTATCCCTCATTTAACTCTGGTTTGACTTTTCTTAACTATGCTCCTTGTTAACTAGGAATTTGATTCTAAAAAAATGACTCCAAGTGAAAGAGAGGAAATAAACTTTAAGTGAAACAGAGTAAAGCAACCAATTCTGGGACCTAGGAATGGAGGCTGGGCTAGGAATTCCCGTGGGGTCCCAGCAAAGCCCAGGACTGAAAGGAAGGGAGACACCTTGCGGGGGGATCTACCCGGAGGAACAAGGCAGCCACCACAGAAAGGCAGAGTCCAGTCTGTGTGGAGTTCTCTGTGCCTCCTTTCTGATTTGTAAAATTAAACTCGGGTTTTTCACGAACTCAGACCTCTTGCTTGTGCATGAAGATTGCTGGGGTAAACTGGCTTAAGACTGAAAAAAAAACTGATGATAAGCAGTGAGAATCAACGTTTGTTCCAAGGGACAAGAGTGTAAGATGTGTTGACAGCTCAGTGGCCAACAGCAGGAGTGCTGGGGCAGGCTGACTGGGTTTGCACCCTGGCTCCACACTTACTGCTGCCATGTTGTGTTGGGCAAGACTCTTATGAGACTGAAAGGCATTATATACAGAGAAATGCTCTAACATGCCAGGCACATAATAAGTGCTCAATAAATATCAACGAGTCTTACTATTATTATTTTTAAGTGCTTTCTAAATCCCAGGTCTAGCACAGTCATTCTCCAGCTTAAAATGCTTCAGTGGCTCCTTGTTTTTTCCCTAAATAAGCTGCGAGTTCTTTGGCATGGC
Source organism: Craseonycteris thonglongyai (assembly GCA_004027555.1). NCBI lineage: Eukaryota > Metazoa > Chordata > Mammalia > Chiroptera > Craseonycteridae > Craseonycteris > Craseonycteris thonglongyai. The sequence goes on along the minus strand of PVKE010018390.1, from coordinate 17,302 downwards.
CCCCAGAGTGCTCCAGGGCTGGCCTCCCCACTCTCCTCGGCTACTTCTCCCCGACCAGCCCCAAGCTCCGGCTTTATTTAGAGCTCTTTGAAGAACATACCTTATTCTCTCACATCTCTGATCATGTTCTCTTGCTTCTGCCTGAGACGCCCTTCCCCCACATGTGACACTCACCTGGATAAGATCTGTTTGTCCCTGATATTACCTTTCAGAAAGCTTCCCCTGACATGACCCACTTTGCTTAGGAACCCCTCCCACAAGCTCTTAAATGCACACGTTCTACTGCATAACCTTCCCTAACATATTCAGCTGACATCCTTTCTCTCTCATTTTCCCCACGGACTTATGTATTCCTTTAGGGAAAGACATGCATCTTGTTCTCCACTGTGTTCCCCAGCATGTACCATAGAGCAGGTATCCTCAGAAATGCTTGGAATCTTAGAGAAGGCTTGAATATAAGATTTTCTGTGAGAATCAGCAGAGGTAAAGAGCTGAAACCCAACAAAAGGCAAATGAACAGAGAAAAATCTGTCATTCCCTCACCGGTCCACCCACTTCTGCACCCTCACTCTTGGGGGCCTAGATTCGTTCCCTGACTGTTTTCCATTCTCAAGTTTCCCTTAAGAGAATGGCAGGAGTCACATTCTTTGATGACCCAGGTCTTTGAGCTGTTACCTGATCCTGCTTTATTTCCTATGAGCTATGATAGCACCGACTCTGATCCTCAGCTGGAAGTTCTGAGCAGTCCGGTATCAGGTCCTTTTGAGCTGATTATGGTTTTTAGAGTCAAAGGGATCCAAGGGTTTCCATAATCTAGACAATGTAGGGCCTGTCTTTGGATCAGCCAGCACTGAATAAACAATAACCAGTCGCCTTTACCTTCTCCGGGAATCCTAGATGGCCACAGTCTGTCCTTCCCATGCCCCTGTGGGTGGACACACCATCCTGGTACACATCCATGGGGAACGTGGTAGCTTGAGGTCACTGAGCATCAGTGGCAGGATCAGGAGGTCAGACTCCAGCTCTGGCCAACTGGGGCACTGGGGTCATAGGACACAATCAGTCTCCTTTTCCCTTTGGAAGTTTTCATCCCGGATACAGTGAATTAAAACTGGAGCAGGCAGCAAGCTAATGAGAAAATCATATATTTGAATAAGGTTTGAAAATAAACAAATGATAAAATAGCATTTATGAAATCCCTATGAACTTGTTACCAGCCATCTGGAAGACGCTAGGAAAAATAAACTCTCCATGTTACCCGAAGAATTACCCTACTGAGTTCCTTAAACTGGCATGAAAAGAAAACAAAAGACAACAAACAAACAAACAAAAAAACCCCAAGGATCCATAGGAAGGGTTAAGAGAAGAGGAAGAAATATAGTTCTAAAGAATCAGGGGCTTGACCTTTATACCATTTAGTAAAGATTTGCTTTTGAGATGAATTAATTATAAGTTTCTGAAATACCTTTCTTAGGAGGTTTGATCACGGTAAATAGGAGAGACTTCAGAATTTTTCAGTCTTAAGTGGGACTAGACCCAAAGCTTCTCACTTGTCTCAGTAGTTGGCAGAATGGTTAGGGAGCTTATCAAAGTTAATGAGGTCTCTTCTGGTGCAGAGATTAAAAATCACCTATCGTTATAGCTCTTATACCTACTACAAGGTCTGCCACTTAGTAGATGCTCACTAAGTATTGCTGAAAATTTTGTCAAGGCCATGCATATTTGGTGAAAAAAATCGTGGTCTTTTGTTCTTAGTTCTCAAAGAAAAGTAGAAAGCCTGATTTGTAGCACTTACCCATTTCTGTGGTGTAAGTGCTCTCTGCAGGCTACTGTTAAGCTACCAGCGGCTTAATAACAAGCTCACAAGATTTCTACAAATGTAACAACCGGCTCTCACGAGCAATTCACTCGGGATACCGCTGCTTTGGAGCAGTCAGTACATCCCTGGCCCTCTGTGTGCAGAGGCAGGACAGCACTGCGTGTTTTCAATCTATTTACCCCTCAGACAGAAAAGGGGTCCTGGCTAGAGCTGGAGGTGGCTTGGGAACAGAGATTCTGCAGTATCATGTGGCCTCCTGCTTAGAGAAGCATGTCAGCAGTGTCCTGTAGGAACTTCTGGAATACTTTTCTGTCTCTCACCTCGTATGAGAAATTGCAGAAGTACCTACAGACCCCTCCGCATGCTGCTCCCTCTTCCACTAAGAAAAGAAGAAAGTATCTGAGTTCCCAGCGTCTCTTCTGCGAGGCTGGCGGTCGTGTAAGCAAGAACAAACCCTCATCCAGGTTGGCGCGTATTCAACTCACAGTTACCAATTTAAGATGTCTTTGTAATGTGGACATTAGACCAAAGAGGGTTATGTCTAATTATACAAATGCTTGTCTCAATACCAGGAAGACTTTCCACGTGTGTTTGACAATAAGCATTCTTCAGCAAGAAAAATACATCATCCTTTTCATTCTCCTACATTCATAGCATTCATTTAGCTTTTGTTAAAAGGTTTCCCCATTTCTCATGCTGCTAAATTAGTAGGTATTTTTGCTCCTGAGTGTGTAGGATGTATGTTCTGTGATACGTATTTCATAGAGACACATATTCAGCCAGTGTGACTCCTTTCCAGCCAATATATCCTCTTAATAATTACTCTGAACAGATCCTGAGCTTGACACAGAGGGTTCTGGGTGGGGATTGCAGGGAAGTACCTGGGCCAAGGTCTCACCTGAAGCACATGTACCTCCTCCACAATTCTGCCCCGTCTGGGAGGTGGGAGACTTGGCTGGAGTGGCAGAAGGTGGACAGCCAGACCAGCAAAGCTTCCGTAAGGAACACGCCTCCTCGACCGAACAAGCAGGCATATAAGACAGGTCTCAGCCTATTCTATTTACAAATTTAGTTCTGATCACTCACCTGAATCTACTTTTTGCAAGTCTCTTGACCCTATTCTCGGCCTTCCTAGCATTTACTTTACTAATTATTCTCCTTCTTCTTTCCTAAGATCATTCTTTGGAATTACTGTCTTGTTTGGGTTGGTTCCTCTCAGTTTAGTGTAAGAGATGCAGCAGAATCTGAGACTTCTGAGAAGTCTGAGTTCGTGCCTGGATCTCTTCCTTTGCTGGCTGTGTGGCCTTGGGAAATTGTCTTCACCTCTGTAAGCCTCAGCATCCTCATCTCAAAACAAGGTCCCTATGAGTCCCTATCTTACAAAGTGTTGTCAGTTAAAAATGAGAATTTGCATGTTAAATTCCTAGCCATCATCTCTGTGGTATATACTTAAACATATTAGTTGTCCTTAACATCACTTCTGTCCTTGATAGGATTGTTATTATCAGTAGAAGTGGAGCTTCCATAGCATAATGCTCCCTAGTGCCTTGGGTGACACACATATTCCAGCTCCAGCTGGGGATCTACCTGCAGAGGTTCCTGTGACCCAGGTCCCCGAGCAAAGGCTCAAGTGCTTCATGGAAGAGACACTTGCGAAACAGAAGTCAGACCACTTCCAAGCACAGCCCCGTGTAACTATCCCAGGGGATGCCCTGCACATTTGTCTTGGATAAGAAAATCCTTTACAACTTTTGATTTTGCCACGTGCTTTGTTATTGCTGATACAAAAGTATATCCAGAAATTATATGTCTTTTCTTCAGTTTACATTTGATAAGCACTGACTTCTTGGCCTTTAAAATGAACAATGGCCTTTGTAACAATGATGATAATGAAATGGCTTTATGGTTTGTTTCCCTTTTGAGACACTGAGTCAGGGCTAGGTAAGATGGCTCCTGTGCCTCTTGGAATTCAAAATTAGGCTGGAGTCACTTGAAAGCTCCACCTTTCTTCATGTCCCTCCATTTGTTCTGGGCAAATAGCCAAGATACTGGAAGAAGACAGATGCCGCCTGGATTCGTCTGGTCTGGATGCCCTTGAAAACTGCAACTGAACTCATCTGTCAGGATCCGAAGTTTGAGCTTACCTTCAAGGTCAACAATGCCTTTGCATTTTCCAGGACACTTGAAAAGAGATTCCACTCACGCAGTCATGTGCAGTCCTGCATGTCATGGGATGAAATCGTGCCATTTAGGTGCTTTCACTACAGACTTACAGGCCTTCAAAAAATCTAGAGAAGGCAGGAGACAGCCAGGAATAAAGTCCTAGAGGAGCACGTGCAGTTTTCCAGTGGGCAGAAAGGCCATTGCCCAGGGTCCCCAGTGTTAGGACTCCCAACAGTTGCTGGTGGCACTATTGGCACTCCATTGCACTCGCTCCACGCCCAGCCGACCTCCTTCCTCCGCCCTGGCCCTTCCTCTCAAGATTGTCCCCCATCCCCAACCACTCTGTAGTTCTGTTCCCATCTTCAGTTTCCAACAGGGGAAGGATTACATATGGCAGAGGGTCCTAAACGCTTTGCAGAAGAGTCAACATTTCATTTTCCTCCAATATTTCTTTTGTCACATGTTGGAGTCTGCCTGTTGCTGAAAAGGCTGCTCAGAGGACTATCAAGTCCTAGTCCTCAACCCAGTCCTTGAGCAGTTAATTCATATTTTGCAAAGTCAGATTCAATTTTGTGATGGCACCTTGAGGCTTATGATGTGCAAATGTAAAGGGGGAGCTCCAAGAAATGGAAGGTCCTCAAGGCCACCTTGCCCGATGCCAGATAGCACAGCCCAATACAGTGCTCCTCCCAGAGCTGTCTGGATGGTGACGAAATACAGGCAACAGAGGTTCCCTCTTCAGAAGGAAAAAGAAACAAGAAAACAAACTTTTCATAATAGATCTTTTTTGCTTTTTTTGAATTTTATCATGTTGCAATGATCGCTTTTCAAAAAAGTAAATGAAATATTACGGAAATGCCTTCAGAGTGAAGACCCTCAGTAGCCTACAAAGTAGGCCATTGCGCTTCAGGAGTCTGGGATCAGTAGGAAGTTTGTCCTGCTGACCTAAAATCAGCCTCGGTGCTTTCTACTCTTGTAGCCCGGCCCCTGATAAGTACAGTTATGCATCACTTAATGACGTTTTGAAAAATGCGTCATCAGGCAATTTCATCATTGTGCAAATATCATCGAATACGCTTACACAAACCTGAGGGTCTAGCTTCCCACACCTAGGCTACATGGTACAGCCCGTTGTTCCTAAGCCGTAAGCCTGTACAGTGTGTAACTGGAGTGAATACTGTAGGCAATTGTGACACAGTGGTATTTGTGTATATAAGCATATCTCAACATAGAAAAGGTACAGTCAAAATCCTGTGTAAAAGCTAAACAGTGGTGCACCTGTAGGAGGTACTTAGCATAAATGGAGCTTGCAGGACTGGAAGTTGCTCTGGATGAGTCAGTGAGTGAGTGTGAAGGCCTTCGGAGTGGCTATACACAACTATACACTTTATAGACACTACACTTAGGCTACACTACCTCTATACAAATACATTCTTTCTTCAATAATAAACTAACCTTAGCTAACTGTAACTGTTACTTTATAAACTTGCTTGTTTATTTGTTTATTTATTGTTTTTGACAGAGAGAGAGAGAGAGATACAGAGACAGAGAGAGAACTGAACTGGGAGAACTCCCCAGTTCAGCATATGGGTCCTCACAGGCTGGGGCCAGGATTCGATTCTGGGTCCCCAGAGCTGCAAAGTGAGCGCTAACCCACTGAGCCATCCTGGCTTCCCCACTTTATAAACTTGTAGTTGTTTTTAACTTTATGACTTTTGTAATAACACTTAGCTCCAAACACAAGCACATGGTACAGTTGTACAAAAATATGTTTCTTAACATTCTTGCTCTGTAAGTTTTTTCTATTTTTAAAATTTATGTATTTATGTATTTTTACTTAAAAAATTTGTGTTTTGTTAAAAACTAAGACGCAAGCACACACATTGGCATAGGCCTGCGCAGAGTCAGGACCATCAGCATCACTGTCATCCTTGTCCACATCTTGTCCCCCCGGAAGGTCCCCAGGGGCAATCACATGCCTGGCACTGCCATCTCCTGTGATAACAATGCCTCAGGGAGCCTCCTGCAGGACCTGCCTGGGGCTCATCTGAGGAGGTGCTGATCTCTTCAGAAGTGCGTCCATGGTGCTTTGCTTGTTTTGTTTCTTCTTTTCATCATAGATTTGCCTGTCAGCAGATTATGCACCATGAATGTTCCTCTGTGTGAATGAAAACCTTTCAGTGTTGAGTATATGTCTTCAAACTTTTTAAGGAGCTTGCTGAGGTCTGCAAATCTGTTTACCCCTCACTGTGCATTTACTCGGAGGTACATCTCCTTTTTCTCCTGAAGTTTCTCTTACCTCTGCTTCAGCTACATGTTCCTGTTTCTGTTCCAACAACTCATGCATTAGTTAAGGTGACCAGATGTCCCGGTTTTGGCGGGACAGTCCCGATTTTTAACAACTTGTTCCACGTCCACGGCGTTTTTAAAAAGTCCCAATTTTTGGAAAGAATTCACGACAAGCTAGGGAACGGTGGGAGATAGACCCAATTTTTAATCAAGAACCCCCTCCCCCACGGTCAATGGTGTCCCGCTTTACCAATGTTAAAATCTGGTCACCTTAGCATTAGTCCATTCCTTGGGAACCCCCTCCAGGGCTCCTTACCATCATCTCATGCACACTCAGGGTGAAGTTGTTTGCCAATCTCAATTGTAGCTTTGCTGATGTTTGTAATGTATCCTTGGCAAATCCTTTGAAGTCACAGATGAACCTCTTGAGTTCTTCCAGATGCCATTCATGTGCTCCTTGATAATATTACTCCAAGCTCAAGCAAGGTTTTGATGTGCTCACTGATGGTATAATCCTTCCAGAATTCCATTGGTGTCTTCTCAGTGCCCTCCTTGGATACACCAATAGGCTGGGCAAAGGTCTTGCTCAGGTTGTAGGCCTTCAAAGCTGCATGGTCCATTGATTGGATCAAAGAGGTGAAATGGAGGAAGAAATACTACTTTGCTATTGGGATTAAGATCACCAATAAAAGGAGATGTCTAAGAGCATCATCAACAATAAGCAAAACCGTAAAAGGTATGTTATTCTCCCAACAGTGCTTCTCCATTGCATTGACATAGCGATTCAGGAGGGCGTCTTAGAAGAGGGGTCAGGTCAGCCGTGACTTCTTATTGCTCCCGCAATACACTGGCATTGTGCACTCACTGATATGCTTAGAGGCCGTGCAGTTCTCGCTGTGCTAGGTCACAAAGGGTGTCAGCTCATAGCTGCAACATTGCCCTTAAGCCAAACTGTCATCCCGTCATTAAAAGCCTTGAAACCCAGCATTGACTTGCCCTCCTATGGATGAATTCCTGTCAAGCATTTCCAGAAGAGGGAGGTTTCATCCATATTGAATTTTGCTTGGGCAAGTAATTTTCCTCCACAATCAGCTTATCTAGAGTTTCCACAAGTTCTTCAGCTGCCTCCACATCAGCACTTGCAGACTCACCACTCACTTTCACGTCATGTAATGAACCAGCCCATGACCAACTACTGTGCTCAGCACAGAGAAATCGAAGATGAATAAGATGTTTATGCCTTGGTGTCAAGGGAGGGAGACAGACAAGTAAGCAAGCCTTCAGGTCACAATGAAATAAGAACTGAGGTTATGAGAGCACCAAAGATGGGCACCTAATCGGCCTGGGTGAGAAGTGGGGTTGGGAACCATCTAGGGGAAGGGACATTCTAAGGGCTGAGTAGATATTAGTTTATCCAAAGACAGGTGTGAGGAGGGGAGACAGAAAAGAGGTTTAAGAACCAGTGTAACTGCTGGGAGGTGAGAGAGAGCACAGGTTATAACTGATTGATGAGTCATCACATCTCAGAATATTTTACTTGTAGCTGAAAAGTTCTGAAGATTTAATCACCAGCTTCCCACTCAGTTTAATGATGGTGATTATACGAATGAGTATTCACATTTAGCCTAGGTTTAATGAGAGCTCTGTCCTGAGCTGTGAAGAGAACGCTGAACATGTGTGGTGGTTAGGAAAAGCGAATGCGGGTCTCCATCATCCTGGCCCCGATGCCCAGCTCTGGTAGACAAGGTCCTTAGCAAGTGTCAGGCAGGCTGGCCCGTGCTGGCCCGGGTCGAGGCTTGGGGCATTCTCTCTCTGGTTTCCCTCCCCCTTCAGACTGGTGAGCTCATAGACTGTGCATTCCGGGAGCTGCCCTAGCAGGTCTCACACAGGACCCCCAGGGTAACCAGGCGCGCACACTTCCGCCTGCCACCTCCCGTTCCCTCCGCTCCACCCTCACGTGCTCCCAGGCCCTTAGAACTGGGACAGCTCTCTGGGGACAGAAAGTCTGCAGGAGGAAAGCCTGCTCTCTTGTGGGAGGACTAAAATGTGGGACAAATGCAGAATGTGACTTATGGATCTTTTCAGTAGGGCCCAGAAGGAAGCCTGCAGTTGCTCATCTTAGGCAAGTCCTTAAAATTCTCAAAAGAGGAAACAGGGCCTTCAAATCCTTGTTTCCACAGTAAAAGCAACTGACAGTAGTCTCCGACATTCAACTGAAAGTTTAACATGGTTATTTCATTGAATCCAAACAATGGTCTTATGGGTGTTGACTATTATTATCCCTCTCTGTGCCTCAATTTCCTCACCGGTTAAATTGGAGATAATAATAGCACCTTCCTCATAGCCTTGTAAGGATTTAACAAATATGTTAGAACTGTGCCTGGCACATAGTAAGCTGTCAGAAAACATTCGGACTTATCGTTGTGAGGAATCTGGGGCACAGAGGTTAAGTAGTTTGGCCAGGATCACGGAGCTGACAAAATGAGGCCAAGACTCAAACCCAGGTGGTCTGACCCCAGAGCCGGACAGCTTAAAGGCAGCATGACTTACCCGGCTCCTGTCTCCACGGGAGAATTACGGGGTGACAAGCAGCTGGCGGCTCCGCGTTGCTGGAACCACTTGCTCTGGGCATTCTGGGCACTTCCTAGGAACTTGGACATGCAAATACTCAGGCCCCATTCCGGCTCCACTGAATCTGAAACTCTGGAGTGAGGCCCAGTGTTCTGTTCTCACGAGCCCTCCGGGTGATTCAAAGGCATGAGGAAATCCCTCTGTCCCCTCGCAGCTGTCTCACTCCTACCGTGTTGTTCCACTACATCATGAGGTTCTTCAGCCCGTCCCTCAGCCAACTTGGGGACGGGGTTTAGAAATGGCTTAAGGGAGAGAGCTGGCCGCAGAGGGACTCCGGGAGACCTCAGCTGCCCTCCAGCTTTTGTCAGGGACAGATGGTCGTGGGACCTTTCAGGTCTTACCTCAGCCAATATTCTCTCCAATAGTTAAAGAAACAATCTCCTGAGGAAACAGTCATCTAAAGATGTGAATTAGTTTGGCCTCATGGCCGCATCATGCAGAGGCCTGTTTCCTGGAAAACTAGGTCTCGGCTGGAAAAAATCGATTTAGTACCTGGGTTTTGGTGGTGGTTGACTTCCCCCCAAATCCATGGAAAGTAGAGTTCAAGGACCAGAAAAGCTGCAGCGCCACTACATGAATTCTGTCCCTTGGAGAGTATATCTGTGGGGTCTGGGGGAAGAGGGGCAGAGGTATTACTGAGGGCACTGTAGCTTTAAAAGTTTGGAAGAGGTCAGAGAGCTACAATGTCAGTGTCAGGTCTGAGGTTTCAGAAAGGCAGGTACAGGCTCCCCGAGGATCAGGGAAGGTGAAGCATCGGGCCAGGGGAGAGGAGGGGGAACTTTAGCAACTTGGTATGCAGTGATGCCTTCCAGCTGACTCAGTGCCACTGCTGACTGAGGGCCACGAGGACCGCTGTTATTACTTAACACTGTCATTGAACGAGCACGTGCCCGAGCCAGGCGCTTTTCAGGCTGCGTGCTTTAGCTCTTCTGATTCTCGCATGTCTTGGAGGAGGCATCATTTTTGCATCCTCATACTATGAATGGACTTTAGATTATTGAGGCACAGAGAAATTAAGTCATGTGCCTAAGGACAAACAGCTACCTCCAGTAGAGGAGCTGAGGTTAGAACCCAGGCATTTTGGGAACAGAGTGTGCCCCATGATGCAATTCTGCCTCTACAGCCGAGTTTGTATCAGCAGCACAGAAGAGGAAAAGATGGACAATGGAGAGGAGAAAGCGGTCAGAAACATAGGCCCTCATCTGATCCTGGAGCCAGACTCGCTGCCCCACGCTGCCTCGGCCAGGCTCTGCCACATCAGTCCTCTGGACTGGAATTTGACACCCGCAGTCCGTTCTTCAGAGTCAGGTGCAAATGACACATACAGCTCTTCAGCAGCAGCATCCTGAGACAGGTATCAAAGTCCAACCCTCCAGCGCTGTGTTGCATGATCCGACAGAGACCAGGGCTGCCCTGGCCTGAGGAGTTTGACCCAGGTGCTACCCGCCTGGCTGCTCAGTAGGAAATGAGCTCCCAGCAGGATCTCCTGGCCGGAGGGTGGGCCTGTCGCTTCATGATGGTGCTTTCAGCTGAGAGGCTAGGGTGGCAGGTGTGCCCAGGTTCTTCCCCACCTGCCACCATTTCTGAGCAGGAGAGCAGAGGCCTCTGAGTTTGTCCTGGGCATTTTCATAGGGGCGGTGGGTGGGGTGGAGACTGCCTTCTGGTTTTCTGTGAGGGAAGGAAATTAAAAGCCAACAGGCTTCTCCCTAGGGGATCACGGACACTGCCAAGGTTCCCAGGAAATTGCCAGTTCTCACCACTTGACTAGTGACCTCTCCTGACAAGTGGCCAATTGACTGTCAGACAGCAATGCTACTGACTAAAAGCAAATTGCCTCTTTTTAAGGAATGCACGGTGTTTTGTAGCTGGAATCACCTTTCTTCTGGAGAGGTAGAGATGTGGCGAGCAAGTGAGGACTCTCATATCCACTTTACAGAAGAGAAGGATTGAATCTCACCCTCATAAAGTAGCTGACTCGTTATCCAACTCTGCTAACACTGGAGGTGGGTGCAGGCTCCATGCTGACCGCCAATGCTTTCTGAAATGGGAATACCTACCGCGGGTCAACTTCATCAGTGGGCCATGAATGCTCAGACTTGTAACTTCTGGCCTCTGAACAGTGTGTTTTGTGTCTTTGTTTGAAGCCAAATTCAACTCAAATATAAGTAGGGAAAAATAATCGTTTTCCCCTATGGGACAGCCTATAAAAGAACTGGCAAGGCTACAAGGAGCTCTTGTTACCTGGACCAGGAACTGAAGAAAGGCTACTTGGAGCTGGGACATTCATTTCCTCATGCCCTCAGACTTGGACTTGAACTTAGACTTATACCATTGACTGCCCTGGTTCACAGGCCTCTGGGCTTGCAGAACTTCAGCATTGGCTTCCTGGGCCTGCAGCTTGCAGATGACAGATTGCAGGACTTCTTAGCTTGCATGTGCACATAAGCCAATTCCTTGGAATATAGCTCTTTCTATGTATCCAGATGTAGCCCACTGGTTCCGTTTCACTGGAAAAGTCTGACTAATACAGTGCTGAATAAGAAAAAAGAGAGTCACTTCTCAGAGGAAACCTGTGTTCATCTTTGAGGAAAGGACTGGGTTTAGACAAGTGGAGAGTAAGAGGGAAAATATGCAGGGGGTCTGATGTGAGCAGAGAATCGAAGGTCAGGATGCTTGTGATCTATTAGGGAGACTGAGCAGACCTGTAAGATTGATTTAATGTCCATCAGTGTGGAAAGAAATAAGGGAGGAAGAAGGAGTTGGCCAGAAATTGGTGTCAAAATGTCCAACACACATCTCCAACATGATTTTCTTACAGTGATAAGGTGATAATGATAATGACAGAATCATATCCAGCACTTACACAAGCGTCTTTCAAAGGTCTCAAAGCCTGTTAATATGCTGCATTAGTCATCTTCTCGATGATTTTGGGAGGCAGGTTGGGGGTGCTATTCATCATCCCTCTTATACAGGTAGGGAAACCAAGACAGAAGCAGAGACAGTGTTTTAGTTCCAAATCCAATAGTGAGCCAGCTGGAGTGCTTGGTCCGAAATGCAGCTGCTCCATTTCAACTTCCTCTTCAGGGGCCAACCTTTACTGCCAGTGTGTGTCCCGATTCCCATTCTTCGTAAGTCTGTAGATGGTTATCTCTTCCAGGTAACTAACTGGATTTATAGCTGCTTCTCCTTGTGCCTTGGAAAGATGGACTGGTTGTATCGTTTCTGTTCGTGTTACACAGATATGCCTCATTGATGTTTGAAATGAAATCTTTGTGTCCAAAGGTAGCAGAGCCAAATGACACATGGATCTTAAAGTGAATTTCTAGGTTAATATAGGTTAAGGTGATCAGACGTCCCGCTTTTGGCGGGGCAGTCTCGATTTTTAACAATTCGTCCCATGTCCCGCGGCGTTTTATAAAAGTCCTGATTTTTGGAAAGAATGCACGACAAGCTAGGGAATGGCGAGAAATAGACCAAATTTTTAATCAAAAACCCCCTCCCCCCTGGTCAATGGTGTCCCATTTTACCAATGTTAAAATCTGGTCACCTTAATATAGGTTGATTCTGTTCATCTACTAGAACCTTCTGCCTTTGAATTCTATCAGTTTCTCCCTTTGTGCTGTTCCTTTGCCTTGCCCCACACCCGACAGACCTCACCCCAATAAGGCATGATACATAATCCCAGACACTGATTACCAAATCTAGTGAAGGCCACCAAATAGCCTGCACGCCTCCAGCCTCCAATTGTTACCTTTTGTCCTCCATGGCCCACTAGCAGACTGAAGTTCTTACTCCAGAGCTCCTTAGAGACCATTTTACTTACCCTGAGGGCAGATGTGAGGGTTGTTCATGCTTTCTCTGGATTTACCTAGAGCTCAGTTGAATAGCAGCCCATGCTTTGGTCTTTTTAACTTCAGCTGAGTTTGCTAAGAGTTCCCTGGTCATATTGTACCTCTGTGCTTTGCAAGGCCACTCACCATTCCTTCTACTGACTGAACGCAGTCCTCTATTGTGTCAGGCTCACTGAGGTTACGTCAATGAGATGGCAATGTCACCATCAGCCACAGGTTGTACTTTATTCCTACTTGGTACTAGACTAAATTGGCCATGCTTAATGGGAGAAGGGAAACACCCTGTATCAGAAAGAGCAAGGACTCTGGAGTTTTGCAGACCTGGGTTTCTGGTTGTCCTGTGCCTGCAGGCTTGTCACCATGGACTTGATCTTCAGATCACCCCTTGGAGTCTCAGTCCATACACTCCTTTAACCTTTCCCTACAGTGCCTAGCACTGCCCTGGACTTAAAATACAGGTTCAGTTAGTGCCTGTTGATTTGACTGAAACGTCCTGTAGGACATTGTAGCAAATTTGAAGCTTCTCCTTCTTCTAAACTGTAGCTAGGTCAAAGTCATCAACGAGAAAGAGATACTGGCCATAGAAATGGTTTCTGCTGTAGCTGATCACTAGTTGGTACCTCCTTTCCTCTTCCAGCTCTCCCAGATGTAAGGACTTCCTCCTAGCTGAGAGTGTACTCTCTGGAATTGAAGGAATGCACAGGCTGGCCTGGTACTGGAGGGTGGGTCACACCTTCTGGGAAGCTCCTGGAGATGACATCAGAGCCCTTCTCCTCCCTTATGACACCTACAGTGACTGGCATGGGAGGAAATAGAAAACTGAAGGAAACGCCCATATCGCTAAAGCTTGAGGCCAAGTGAAAGGTTTCCTAAGGAATGTGGGACCAACTGGTCTTTATACGGGGGACAGTGTTGGACGAGCAGAGGGCGTGGCTCCGGTACATGCAGAGATGACACAGGGCCCCTCCTCCTCACTCGCTCTCGCACCGCTTCTCTGCATAGAAGATGCTGACCTACTGAGCTACTTGCAATTTCCTGAAAGTACCTTGCTTGTTTGCTTTCTCTCTTTCTCTTTCTCTCTCTCTTCCTTGCTTTCTTCTTTTCTTGCCTCTAGGCTTTTATATATGCTATTATTCTATCTTCCTAGAATGCCCATCCCGTGACTGACTTTCTACTACTTAATCCTTCTGAACACAGTTTGGAATTTGTTCCTTCCCTCTTGTAAGTCTTCTTCCTCATCGCCATCCCAGACTGTGCTCTTTTAATACCACACCCACCCCACCCCACCTCCATCCTCGGATGCCACATGTGATACTTGTCATTGCTCATTTACTTGATGATGACAAAGATATCATAGATGCTATGTATTGAGTGTTTCCTGTTCCAGGTACTTATATTTCACCTCATTAGATTAGCACACCAACCTTGTGAAGTAAGACTATTAGGCCCACTTTATAGATGTGGGAAACAGAGCTTAGAAAGACTTTGGCCATATTTATACATCAGTAAGAGGCAGGGTCAGGCTTAGAACACAGGTCTGAGTTTCACCAGCGTATCACGCAGCGAGCTGTGCACAACTTGAAGGCAGGGGCCACGTCTTTTATCTCTGTGTCCTCAATGTCTAGCACAGTGCCTGGAATAAAGCAGCTGCTAGTGGGAGCTTAATAATATGTTTGATAAATCAGTGCATGGATGGCAATGGATTGCCACTGCAGTCAGCCTTAACTCAGTCCTGGTAATCCCAACATATATTTCCTAGCCCTGAATACCATTTGAGATGACCAGTTAAGTCTGAAGTAAAAAGCTACTTCAGGGGATGCCAAGATAGCACAGTGGTTGAGCACTTGCCTCACAATTGTGGGGCCCAGAGATCAGTTCCCAGCCCCAGCCTGTGTAACCCCATATGTTGATGTGTGGCACAACTGGTAACCACCAGGATGGTGGCAAAGGTTCTCACCTCCCATGTGGGAAGCTCCCAGTTCAGTTCCCATCCCATGTAGCTCCACATCCACCTGTGTGGAATGAAACTATGTTACAACTATAATGATATACAACTATGGAGACTGCCCTGGGCCTCCCTACCTTCTTTCTTTCTCTCTCTCACACCTCCTCTCAAACAATAAAATAAATCTTAAAAACAAACAAATAAACAAACAAACAAACAAAAAACTACCCAAGACAGCAGCAAGAAAATATTCTGCAGCTGGTGACGAGTGTGTTAGACATGATTGGACTGGGCTGAGTTGAGTTACTGGGCCAGATAGTCATAGGAAACAGGTCAAGCATCCAGGGATGAAATGAACATAGATAAGTTGTTTTCCCTCCCACGAACTCCCACAAAGAGCTTAACAGAGTTTCACATTCTGCTGAGGCAGGGCTTTGGGCAAATATAGCTTGTCCTTGTTGGCACAACAGAGTGGTCCCCAGGACCAGCTAAGTTTCTCAGTTGAGCAGACTGGGAAGCAGATCTGGGCTCAGAAAAAGTTTGAAGCACTTTTTCTGTTGGGGTGGGAAGAAAGGACAGATCACTTTTGGTGGAAATCATAAACCTGAGGAGAAGAGTCTTAGAGAGGTCTTGTCTGCATCTACACAGTTAATAAAGAGACAGGGTCAGCAGCAGAACAGTCTGTCTGATTCCAAGTCTGGTTTTCACCTCTGTGTCATTCCTCCGCACCTGGTTAACCCGGCGCTGGCCACCGGCTGCTCAGGGACAGAGTCTGGGCTAGATCTGGCCAATTCCTCAGAGCCCTTCGCTCTCAAGTGATGGTTCTCCTCTGAGGAGGGCAGACCTCAAGAAACAAGTATCTTCTATAAGCTTCTTGTCAAGTAGACAAATAAGAGATCGTTTCTTTTTGTTCCTTGGTGGAAACTTCTCTTGTGAAAAATAAATACTGTATACTTTTGTGGATTTTTCATAGAGTTCGAATTTGCCATCCTGGTAGATCCCAAGCCTCCTTTTTAGCATAATCTTCCATCAAAACTGAGCCCAAATAGGTCCTAATACAACTAACACAAATGAAATTCTCTCTGCTTGAGCAAAAGAGGTGACAGACCAACTAACACTGACTAATTCTTCTCAAGCAGAAAATGCATAACAACCGGAGAGCGTGCCAGTTGCCACAGTGCTTGTATTCTCTTTCTAATCTTCTCTGTAGGTAGGCTCCTCCCTGGATGCTCTGAGGCTTTAGAAAAACTACACGCTTTCTAGCTGGAGCTGGGCCCAAGTGTGTTTAAGACTACATTCTTGGTTAGACAGTAAATTTTTCTTGGTATTCTAGTCTATGGTCCCCCGAGTTTACTCTTGTAGCTCTCTTAGATTTTCCTTATTGAATTATAATGATTTTACCTTTGGGTTCCAGGATTACAAGTACTGATAAAACCCCAAGTTTGGAAGTTGCTTAGGTAGTTAACTGATGAATCTGAAAATGAACCTCTATAGAAGATGACTAAAATCATTCATTCACTCATTATTCTTTCATTTATTCATTCAGCATGTTGTGTATGCCAAGCAGAGTGTTAGGGGGCTAAGGATATAGATAAATAAGACATTTACCTATCCTAAAGGGGGTTATAGTCTCCTGGAGACTTTAGTGGAATTCCTACTTTTTTGGTTTAGTGAAATTCCTAAAATTTCCTTTAAAAGTCATTTAGTGGTTACCAGAGGATGACGATGAAGGAATTGAAGATATGTTATTTAAGGGTACAGACCTGAAGCTAATAGGTGAATAAGTACTGGAGATTTAATGCCATAGTGATTATAGACGATAATACTCCATTATAAACTTCAGAGTTGCTAAGAGACAAGATCTTAATTGCTCCTACCACAATAAAGAAATGAGATCTGATGGAGGTGTTAGCTAGCTAAGGTTGTAGTCATTTTATAATACATAAATGTATGAAGTCAACAGATTGTACACTATAGACTTACACAATGGTATATGTTGATTAAATTTCCATTTAAAAAATCATTTTGTTTCATTTTAATTCAAAATACATACAATCACTGAGGTTGCCTACTTGGAGGATTGAGGATTAAGTTGCTGCAGCACAGTTTGGATACAAATGTATTTATTTTAATAAAAATAAGTTCACCTAAAACTTCTGTTAAAACAGGGAAAATGTAAGGATATATGCATATAAATATGTGAGCGGATGGGAAAGAATCAGTGGAGATGGAGGTTGAAGACACAAAAGTGATGAGTTCTAACTGATGGAAACTTGCAACGGATGGGATAAAATTTCCCAAGGAACAGAAAGGGCTCTAATTACAAACACAACTGGAAAGTGAACTTGAGACATATGAGAGGAAGAAAATGATCACTGGGTTTGATGATTGTTTGAAATAGCTCTCAAACTTATATTTCACAGAGAAAGTCAATTGTTGACATTCAGTTATTTCTCGTATGAGTTATGCACCTTGTCAAGTATAGTCAACAATAGCATTGTTTGTTGTTTCTATTTTTTAAATATACTTTTTTAAGATTTATTTATTGTTTTTGACAGAGAGAGAGAGACAGAGATACAGAGTCAGAGACAGAGAGAAGGGGGA
>PVKE010018389.1:0-29597 GCA_004027555.1 Craseonycteris thonglongyai | reverse complement strand
ACCTTACCCGAGCCTTAACCCTACCCTAGCCTTAACCCTGATGCCAAAACCAATGTCACCCCATTAAATTTAACAACAACAACAAAAATAAATAAATAAAAATAAATCTTAAAAAAACAACAGTGAATCACACTTGGGTTTCACTTATAAAAAACAAGAAAAACAAACAAACAAGCAAAAAATGAAGAAGTGATACTAAGAGACTTTTAAGGATAGGTCATAAAAAGAATAGCTTTTTCACCTTGCTGTTATTCTCCCAGCATGCTTGCTGGGAGAAATCAGAGGCCATGCAATAAGGATACTCAGTAACCTGAGCAGAGGTCTTCCAGGGGACGGGGGTGGGGGGGTGGGGGGGGTGGAAACCCCAGCAACAACCAGCACTAATTTGCTAGCCATGTGAGTGTGCCATCTTGGAAGTGGCCCATCTAGCCTTAGTCAAGCCTTTAGATGACCTCAGCCCTAGATGGCTACCTCATAAGAGATCCTTATCCAGAACATCCCAGCTTGACCACTCCTCAATTTCTGACCCATAGAAATCATGAAAGATTATAAATATTTAAAGCCATAAAGTTTTAGGCTATTTTGTGACATAGCAATAGATGACTAATATAGATGAACCTAATCTGCACATTAGGAAGACCTTACATCTAAGATACATAAAGGATCAGAAGAGTTAGGTCATAAACGACGAGAATAAAAAAAAAAAGAAAGAAAGAAAAAATTTTTAAAGGTAAAAGAGAGAAAACTAACATCTCCATTTACTCTGACCTTCACTTATCTCTT
This sequence comes from Craseonycteris thonglongyai, assembly GCA_004027555.1. Lineage (NCBI taxonomy): Eukaryota > Metazoa > Chordata > Mammalia > Chiroptera > Craseonycteridae > Craseonycteris > Craseonycteris thonglongyai. The sequence goes on along the minus strand of PVKE010018389.1, from coordinate 28,814 downwards.
CTTTCCCTGAATTTTTGTCCCTCCCTTGACATATGCTCTGGCTTATTCTCATGTGTACTAACTTTATCTCACCACTTGGCCAGCTAACTTCTTAAGACAGGAACTGGACTCATATTTATTCTATGTTGTTATTAATGCCTGGAAGTGTGTTCTAAGTTAATCAAGATCAGTGGGTAAAACTGGCAGACCACTTATGACTCAGTAGCAGAAGGAACATTCAAACAGAGTTTGGCAAGGAATTAGTAGTGAGCATAAACTTTAGATGGGGGCTGAGACATGGAAAATATTTTGTGCATTGTGGTTGCCAAGCAGATACTTATAGATAGTAGTAGATGGTTACTATTACTTTGCTATCCCAATATTTATGTCTTTGTATAGTTCCTTACCACATTGTCTTAGAACTTAGCCATGTAACTGCATTTGTCCAATAGAACAAATTTTGTTCAAGCATGATGCAAATGGAGACTTGATAAGTACTTACATAGAGGCTTGGAACATTCTTTCTCAGAATCCAGCTATCATGCTGTGAAGAAGCCCAAGCAACCATGTCGATAGGCCCACCTATGGAAGAACCAAGATCCTCAGCCAATGACCCCATCTGAGTCTTCAATCAGCAGGCAGCACACGTTCTCAGCCATCAGTATTATGCTATTTGGGGCCCACAAGCCATCTCAGTACCCTAACTGATACCACATGAAGCAAGAAAATTATCTAGTCAGTGCACACAATCATGAGAAATTAATTGTGGTTGTTGTTAGCCACTAAGTTTTGGGGTGGAGAGTTAAGTAGGAATAGATTAGCAAAACAAAAGTCAATCCTATATCTGGGGTAAGACCTTTTCTCAGGCCACACATTTTTCTCAGCTGAGACTAAGAAATGGGCCTTAAATCAGAGCGTGTCTAGAAAAAATACTTGAACTTCTTTTGTGAATTGAGATGCGTAATGCGAGCCGTCCTACACTCTTCTCTTTCTAAAAAGAAATAATAATAATTGTGTTCATTTTCTATGACCCCAAAATACAAGTAAACAGGAATCTCCTTTCACTCAAAAGATAGAAGTCATTTTGTAACAAAACAATAATGGGAAAGGAGGAGAAAGAGATGGAACTAATGAAAAACATATTCCAACAATCTATATTATGAATATATATGTATATTTATATCTCAGCAGGCCCTGTGGAGTTATAGATGAGCTAATTAAAATGCTTATGCTTTTAGCAATGATGTTCATTGAAATCATTTTATAACCATCCTAACTGAAGTTTGTTTTTCGTTATCATGTAATGCTACCTGCAATATTCTGACCTAAATTATTTATGTGCCTAAAAATAGATTGTCTTTCCCTATTACTGAGTTTTTAAATACATCTCAGAGTGTGGAAAGTTTTGGTGAGCTCAAGTGGTTCTTACAGGCTTCCCCTGTATTTTCTGTGCCTGGGAAGACAGGGACTGAGCATCCTGGTATAGTACAAAGTCTGTGAAAGGCCAAGAATTAGAAATAACCCTCTGGGAAAGACTAGACTTGGTTAGATGCTCCTGAGTATCAGAAGGACTTATCAGTTGCACAATTGTATATAAATGGATAATCATTCTGTATGGGTTCAGGTCCCCATACTACCTCTTCTAGCTCTGTTAGGTGTGGAGGAAGAGGGCGTTTCTACAAAAGAATAGCAGAAGGAAATGTCCTTGGGAAGGGGGGGTCACAAAAAGAGTGATGGAATTGTTCTTAAATTGATTGTGGTACAAGTTTTATAAATCTATAGGTGTTTCACCAAACAAAGTCAAGTTTATTACATGTTCATTGAAAATTTTTAAGAAAAAAATAGGGGAAGCTGGGATGGCGCAGTGGGTTAAGCGCTCACTTTGCAGCGCCTGGGACCCAGGATCGAATCCCGGCCCCAGCCCGTGTGGACCCATGTGCTGAACTGGGGAATGCCCCCAGTTCAGTTCTCTATGTGTCTCTGTCTCTGTCTCTCTCTCTCTCTGTCAAAAACAATAAAAAACGTTTTTTTTTTATAGTAGTTTCAGTAAATAATTATTCTATCTCCAAATTTAATCTTGAATCAATCTCCTTCTCTCCATCTCCATTACAAGCAGCATCTGTCCTGGACTTTTACAATAGCCTCATAAATAGTATTCCTACTTCCATGTTTGCCATATAACCCATTCTCCACGCTGCAACTAGAGAGCTCATGTCACTTTCAGGCATAAAACTTTCAAAGACTTCCCAGTGTTCTTTGGTTAAAATCCAACAGGTTTTCCTGTTCTGCAGGGCTTGTCATTATCTGGCCTCTGCTTCCCTACCCAATCTCATTTATCTACAATCCCACTGAACTCCCAATAGCCCTTTAAATAGCCAAACTTAATCTGGTCACAAAGCCTTTACACATGCTATTTCCTCTTCTGGGATGCTCTTTCTGCTTCTGCTTCCTCCTTCTTGTTATCTGAATAACTATTCTTCATCCTTAAGGTAGTAGCTTAAAAGTGACATCTTCCTCGACCAGTCACCTAAATTAACTTCACCAGTATCACTTTATTTTGATGTCCTGTCCTTTGTCTTTACAGTACATATTCCAGCCTTAAATCAGGTAACTGTCTGTTTGACAGCGTTGCCTCCCTCGGCTGTAATCTTCAAACCAGGCAAAATTATGTGTCAGTTTTGCACTGGAACCAGCTTATAAGAGCTCATTAGCATTCAGTGAGGTCAGTAGCTTGAAATCAGACATGTTGAGAGTATTTACATTGTAGGAATTGGCAAATGCTTTGTATCAGGACTTTTCCTTTGGAAAACTGGTTTATCAGCACATAATGTTACCTCTTTGTTGTGTTTCTAGTGCTTGACATACAACTGAGAACATAGACAAGTCTCAGTAAGTATTTGTTAAATCAGTACTTATTATTATTATTGGCTTTTTATAGCAACCCTGTGATGAGTCAAGTAGGGATGGTTCCAGTGTTCATTTTACAGATGATGAATTTAAAGTTCAAGAAAGTTGTCCAACTTGCCTAAGGCCACAGAACTAGTTAGAGAGATATAATGATCTGACATAGGTTTTCTATCTGCCATTTTAACATTGTTTGCTTTGCACCCTACCAAAACAAATTCATACAGATATTGGAAATGTGTAAAATAAGGGGCCATGGGGATGGATGAAGTAATTTTGAGAAGGATGCAGAATACTTGTACCTAGATCATGAATATGTAGATTAGTGAATTATTCCAGTTTTTTATTCCTCCATAGAAAGGACTCTCCAAGTTATGCCTAAAAGTCAGAGTAACAAACAAAAAATAGAAACCACTCTAGTTACTTCAGATTAAAAGGCATTTTATACATTAAGTATTAGGTGCTTGCCAAAAATTGGAAGGGCTGGAGAAACAGAAGATAGAAGCACACTATGGAGTTCAATAACATACCGATGACCCAGAGGCCATGAAACTGCTGCTACCCCACCACTCCTGCCATAATCGCTTTGAGGCACCCTTTGAAGCCAATAACCAAGTTCTCAGCTACTAAGTTCAGGTGCCGTGGATGCCTCTAAGCATGTACTTTTCATGACCTTGCTTCCCAGAAGCAACAGCAGTAGGACTCCGAATTATTTTCACCTTTCAGTTTTTCATGAGTGTATCTGAATTGACAGAACCCAGTTTACTTACAGAATACTACCTGCAAAGTAGTCTTGGGAATGTAGCATATTAGCTTTTCAACTTCGGTGTCTAGAAAGAAAATAAAATGGCAATTGAAAGTACCAATTCACCATATCTACCATAGTCTAGCCCTTAGGCATTTATTGTCCAAATATACCCTTCTATGTGTATTTAATGTCCCAAGCACTAACAGCAACAGTGCAGAACACCAGCAAGTATCTCTTATACAAAAAGAAGCATTTCACCTCTCCCCACAAGTGGAGATCCAAAATCTCATCATTACTAGATAATTATTGTTTATCCTTCTAATTCTATTACATTCCCTCCTTTGGATCCTGTAATATAAGGATTGAATTGGACAGTTAATCATCAACAAAATATCTTAAAATAGTAAAGAAAATAAAGTGTTACTAACAAAAAGTAAATTAGTTGATTCATATAAATATTTACATAACAGAACAAGAAAAAAAATATGAGAAACCTGTATAATTCTTGTTTCTGCAACGAATTATGAGGTCATAAGTGGATGTTGACTTTTTTTTTACACTACTTATTCATCTTCCCTTAACTTTCAACCAGCACCAGTTACTTTATCTGGTGAGATTGCTCTACTAAGATCTATAGAGTAAGGGCAGTTCTGAGATGGTGATATGAGAGGAGAACCCTGACACCGTTCCAGGAAGGGACATTCAAACAAGGGGGATGCCACAGGCAAAACCCTGAGAAACACAGCCTCAGCTGAGAGAGCCACACAATGCAAGACAACACCTGAAGGATAGAGAAAAGGGGGTAAGTGGGAGAGAAAGAGAAAGAGCAGTGCAAGGATGGGGCCACAGAATGCAACCCAGGTTTGTCAGAAGAAGAGGATTTAGGGACTCGGGCCAAAGTGGAGCAAGATCCTAGGCAGTCCGGAAGCCAAGAGCCCACAAGAGTGGAGGACCCATGAGACCGTGGACAATTTAAAATCTGAACCCAAGTGGTGGCACACTGAGGCCCCACTCAGAACACTGAAGCCTAGGTGGGATAGGGATGGAGCAGAGGTGGCTGAACTGCCTCAGTCAAAGAAAAATAAAGAGCCCCAGCCATAGCTCAGTGTGCACAGAGCTGAAGGCCTGCAGGCACTTCAGTGCTGATATGAACAGAAATCAGCTCTGGAGAAAACTACTTCCTCAGCCTCTGGCTCCCAGAATCAAAGCACAGCCCTAAAAGAGGAGTAGGCTCAGGCAAGGGAGAAGGAGAAACCTGAGTCATGCCTCCATTTTGGCCAGCTGACTTCCCTGCTTAATGGCAGGATTGGCTTCTGTCTCAGCCAAACCCACATGCCCAGCCCTCTACCAGCTGGCTTGGTATTCTGACTCAAATGTAAATTGGCTCTGGGTGAGATTGAATTTAAGAACCCACAGCTGGGAAAGCAGAGAAACTCCCTGGAAGAGGCACAAGTGAGGCTGGGGAGAACAAAGAGAAGTTAAGCAGCATGTGCCCACTTCAGTTGGCCAGCTTCCCTACTCACAGCTTCTTATTCTGAGCTCCCACCCACCCACCTGACCTTCCGATGGCTCAGCCAGCACCCTAGGGCCCAGTAACACTGACTTAGATACAGATTAACTCTGAGTGAGACAGATTCTGAATGTCTGCAGCTGGGAAAGAAAAGAGCAGTGCCTGAAGAGGCAAGTGCTCTGGATGAATGAGAGAGGCAGAGTCGTGCAAGTGCACAAACACTACACAGACAGCCCCCTGCCAACACAGGACTTTGATATCTTGTCTTGGCCTGCCACTTCCCTCCTAGCCCCCCACAACTGACTGCTTGACCTTCTATCAGCTAAGCCAGCACCTTGGGGAACAACACCAGAATATAAAACAGCTGTAATCACACTGCCCTCATCTCCTAGGCAGAATTTTTGGAAATAGAAACTGACTGCGTCCCTTAACCCTCTCCAAAAACTCACCCACTACAACTAAACCCCACCTAGTATCTGCTATACAGCTGAAAAAGCAAGCTGAAATCACCCTGTAATGCAAACCCAGGCCATACTTAACTAACTCCACTCCTATGGGAACAGACAGGAGAGCTCAGAAAAACTGCAAAATACGGGTGCAGCAGCCAGCCTGTCCTGGCACTGATCTCAGGGCTATAGCATACCATCACCTGCCACACTTTTCCAGAGAGGAGATGCATCGATATGAAGACAACTGGGTCAAAGAAAGAAGCCCATCTTCTAGGAAAGCTCTCAGATGGAAAACACAATCATGCTTAGGGTAAAAAACAAATAAACAAGTGAACAAACAAAAAAACATCAAATGCAATGAATACCTCAGGATTCAAAGCCACTTGGGAAAAAAACAGTCTAAAAATCTCCACAAAAAGAATTTTTAGATGTGGAAGCATATAATCTAAGTGAAACAGAATTCAGGACTGCAATTCTCAAGACACTTAGAGAGCTCAAAAACTGCTGGCAAAGTACCCAGACACAGTTAAATGATCTCAATAAGGAAATCCATTAACAAAATGAATATTTTAACAACAAAAAATTGAACCTTTAGAAAAAAACAAAAAACTTCTGGAAATGGAAAACATAGTAGCAGAAGTGAGAAAAGAACTAACCAGCATAGAAAACAGGGCCAACCAGATGGAGGAAAAAATTAGCAATATGGAAAATAGAAACATGGAAATTTTACAAAAGGAGAAGAGAGGGATCTGAGAGTCAAAAAAAAAAATGAAAGCAAGAAAAGAAAAATCTCTACCACAACTATCTGATTCCATTAGAAAGAGCAACGTTAGAAAGTATACTAGAAGAATTAGAACTTAATTCTTCACATCGCATAATAAAACATATAGTGAGAATTTTTCAAACATATGGAAAGAACTAGAACCCCAAATTTAAGAACCAAATAGGACTTCTAACTACCTAGACTCTCATACTTCTACTCCAAGGCATGTTATTCTGAAGATGTCAAAAATCAAAGACAAAGAAAAATCCTCAAGGCAGCTAGGGGGAATATATATATATATATATATATAAGTTTTCAAGGAAACCTTTCAGGCTATTGTCAGATTTCTTAGCAGAAACTTTACAAATCAGAAGAAAATAGAACCAAAATTTCAAAAATTTAAAAAAGAGAAACTACCACCCCAAAATAAACTATCCAGCAAAATTATCCTTTAGATATGAAGGAGGAATAAAGACCTTTTCAGACATACAGAAGCTGAGGGAGTTCCCCAGCACAAGGCCAGCATTTTAAGAAATAATGAAGAAGGCTATTTGACCTGAAACAGGAAATCAAAATAAATGGGGAAAAGTTGGAACAACAAAGAAAGAAAAAGGAAAAAAGAAATGAATATAGGAAATCTTCATATATCAGTCATTACCCTAACTGTAAATGAACTAAACTCACAAATAAAAAGGTGCAGTGTAGCAGATTGAATTAAAAAACAAAACCCAACCATATGCTGTCTACAAGACATACCTCAGCCACAAGGACAAACACAGACTCAACATGAAACAGTGGAAAACAATACTCAAAGAAATTGGCATCAATAGAAAAGCAGAAGTTGCCATACTTATTTCTAATAAAATAGATATAAGGATAAAAAAGGTATAAGAGTTAAAGAAGAACATTTTATAATGATAAAAGGAATAATACATCAAGAAAACATGACAGCCATCAATATATATGCCCCTAATCAGGCAGCACCAAAATTTACCAAGCAACTGTTAACAGATCTAGGAACAACTTACATAAACATAATTATAGTAAGGGACCTAAACACGCCCTTGACAACCATGGACAGGTCATCCAAACAAAAAGTATGTAGGAAAATAGAAGCCTTAAATGATACATTACAGCAATTGGACATAACTGACATTGATATAACACTGTGTCCTATAGCAAATCACTATATATATTTTTTTCTGGTGCACGTGGAACACTGTCAAAGATAGACCACATGCTGGGACAAAAAACTAGCTTCAGCAAATTCAAGAAGATTGAAATCATACCATGTGTATTCTCAGAATACAAAGCTTTAAAATTAGAGATCTTCTGCAAAAAGAAAGCAGAAAAAAATCACATATACATGGAGATTGAACAACACACTATTAAAAAAATGACTGGATCAAAGAAGAAATAAAACAAGAGATTTAAAAATACATACAAATTAATGAAAATAAAAACACCATGTATCAATATTATCAGGATGCGTCGAAAGCAGTAACAAGAGGAAAATTTATATCGTTAAATTAAAATCACAAGTAAACATCCTAACATCTCATGTTAAAGAATTAGAGAAAGAAGAACAAAACAACCCCTAAATCAGCAGAAGGAAAGAAATAACAAAAAATAAAGTGGAACTAAATGAAATTGAGAACAGAAAAACAATAAAGTTAATGCAGCAAAGAGCTGGTTCCTTGAAAAAAATCAATACAATTGATAAACCATTGGCTAAATTTACCAAAGGACAAACAGAAAAGACACAAATAACCCGGATTAGAAACAAGAGGGGAGAAATTACAATTGATACTACATAAACACGTACAAACATAAGAAGTTATTACAAAAGGCTTTATGCTACCAAATTAAACAACCTAGAAAAAATGGACAATTTTCTAGAAACATATAATCTACCTAGACTGAACCAGGAAGAACTGGATAACCCAAATATACCAATCAATAGTGAAGAACATGAAACAACTATCACAAACCTCCCCAAAGGCTGAAGTCCCAAATCCAATAAGTCTTACCAATGAGTTTTATCTTACATTCAAAGAAGAACTAACACCTGTCCTCCTAAGACTATTTCAGAAAAATTGTAGATGAACCAGTACTCCCCAATTTATTCTACAAGGCCAACGTTACCCTATTACCAAAACCTGACATATGCAAATCAACCAATGTAATATATGGCATAAGCAAAGTAAAAGACAAAAATTATATGATTATATCAATTGATGCAGAAAACTCATTTCACAATATACAACATCCAATTATGATCAATACACTGAATAAAATGGGAACTGATGGAAAGTACCTCAGCATAATAAAGACCACATATGACAAACACCCAACTAATATTATACTGCACAGGAGAAAAGCTAAAGCCTATTATCCTAGAATCAGGAACAAGACAAGGATGCCCTCTGTCACCAGTTATTCACATAGTTCTAGCCAGAGCAATCAGGCAAAGGAAAGGAATAAAAGGTATTCAAATTGGGAGAGAAGTCAAAGGGTCATTCTTTTGTAGATGACTTGATCCTTTATATAGAAAATTCTATAGCTTATCAGAGGTGTGGTTTACACATATCTTCTTCCATTTTGGTTGGTTGCTTCTTTGTTTCATTGATGGTTTATTTTGCTGTGCAGAAGCTTTTTTGTTTGATAGATTCCATTCATTTATTTTTACTTTTACTTCCCTTGCCTTTTGGTGTCAAATTCATAAAACACTTTCTGAACACAAGGTTAATAAGTTTAGTACTTATGCTTTCTTCTATGCAATTTATTGTTTCAGGTATTATGTCTAGGTCTTTGATATATTTTGGGTTAATTTTCATATGTGGTGACGGATAGCAATTTGATTTCATTCTTTTGCATGTGACCTTCTAGTTTCCCCAACCCTATTTATTAAAGAGGCTTTCTTCTCTCTATTGTATGGTTTTAGCTCATTAGTCAAAAATTATCTGCCCATGTATTGTGAGTTTATTTCTTGGCTTTCAATTCTATTTCATTGGTTTGTGTGCCTGTTTTTCTACCAATACCATGCTGTTTTGATGATTGTCTCATTGTAAGTATATATTGAAGTCAGGGCATATGATATCTCTAGTCTTGTTTATTTTTCTTAGGATTGCTTTGGCTATTCAGAGTCTTTTATGATTACACACAAATCTGATGAGTTTTTCTTCTATTTATTTATAAAATACCATTGGGATTTTGATGGGGATTAAATCTCTACTTTGCTTTTAGTAATATATTCATTTTAACTACATTGATTCTTCCAATCCATCAATAGAATATCTTTCTCTTTATTTGTGTCTTTAATTTTTAATGATGTTTATTAAAAGTTCTCAGTGTATAGATGCCTTACATCCTTTGTTTAGTTTATCTTATTGCATAAGAATTTTTTAAATTTATTTTTCTGAAGTTTTATTACTAGTGTTTGGATACACAATAGAATTTTGTACATTGATTTTGTATCCTGAAACTTTACTGTATTTGTTTATTGTTTTTAACAGATATTTGGTGGAGTCTTTAGGGTTTTCATTGTTAAGAATCATGTCATCTGCAAAAAGTGACAATTTCACTTCTTCATTCTCAATTTAGATGTCTTTTATTTCTTTATTTTGCCTGATTGCTCTGGCTAGGACTTCCAATACTATGGTGAATAGTAGTGGTGATGGGGACTTTTTTGTATTGTTCTTGATTGTAGAGAAAAAGCTTTGAGTTTTTCATTATAAGTAGTTTAGTAGCTGCAGTTTTGTTGTATATGACCTTTATTACCTTGACTTCCTTCTATACACATTTTATTAAATAGTTTAATTATAAATGGATGTTATACCTTGTCAAATGATTTTTCTACATTAATCTATTAATATAATTTTTATATTTTATTTCATTTATGTAGTATATTACATTGATTGATTTGCTATGTTGGACCATCCTTGTGCCCATGAAATGAACCCCACTTGATAATAATGCATAATATTTTTAATGTAATGTGGTATTTGATTTGCTAGTGTTCTGTTTAGGATCTTTGCATCTGTGTTCATCAGATATTTTGGTCTGTAGTTTTGTGTGTGTGTATGTGTGTGGGTGTGTTTGTTATTCTTACCAGATTTTGATATCAGGGTAATGTTGGCCTCATAAAATAAGTTGAGAAGTATTGCCTCTTCTTCAATTTTTTGCAATAGTTCTAGAAATATAGGTATTAAATTATCTTTGAGTGTTTGGTAGAATTCATTAGTAAAACCATCTTGTACTGGATCTTTGCTTTAGGAAATATTTTAGATGATTGCTTCAATTTTCTTTTTTTTTTTTTCTTTAAGACTGATTTTATTGTTTTGAGGGAATGTGGGGTGGGGGGGGAGGAAAAGAGGGAGAGAGAGAGAAAAAAAGACAAAGCACCCAAAGTAGTCTCCATAGTTGTACATCATTAGTTGTGACCTGGTTTCATTACACACAGGCAGATGTGAGGCCATGCAGGGAGGGAACCAAGCCATGAGGATGGCCACTAAGCCGTCCTGGTAGTTTCCAGTTGCAACACAGTTCAGCATATAGATTTGCATGGGCTAGGGCTGGAAATCAAACCTTGAACCTCACAATTATGAGGCAAGTGCTCAATCCCTGAGTTATTCCGGCATCCCTCAATTTCCTTACGGTTGATCTGTCTGTTTAGATTTTCCAGTTTTTCATGATTCAGTCTACAAAGGTTATTTATTTCTAAGAACTTGTCTATTTCTTCAAGGTTATTGAATTTGGTGGCATATAGTCCTTCACAGTACTGTTGAATGATCCTTTGTACTCTGTGGCATTTATTGCAATGTCTTCTCTTTCATTCTGATTATGTTTTTCCTTTTTTTCTTTAAGTCTAGTCTGAGTTGTGTCAATTTTATTAAATGCTTTCAAAGAACCACCTCTTTGCTTTATGAAGTTTTTCTGCTGTCTTTTTGTTATCTATTTCATTTAATTCTGCTGTCATTTTTATTATTTCCTTTCTTCTGATGATTTTGGATTTTATTTGTTTCTCATTTTCTACTTCTTTAAAATGTAATGTTAGGTTGTGTATTTAAATTTTTTCTTGTTTCTTTCATTAGACATGTAATGATATAAGTTTCTCTCTTAATACTGTTTTTGCAATGTCCCGATAGTTTTGTTACAATGTATTTTTATTCTTATTGTTTATATGTATTTTTTCATCTCTTCCTTTATTTCTTTTTTGATCCAGTCTTTCTTTAGTACCATATTGTTTAATCTCGATGTATTTGTGATTTTCCCATTTTCTTTTTGCAGTTGATCTCGTTTCAAAAAATTGTGATCAGAGAATATACATGGCATAACTTCAATTTTATTAAATTTGCTGAGGTTAGTTTTGTGTCCCAACATATGATCTGTAATTGAGAATGTTTATGTGCACTAGAAAAAAATGAATAGTCTGGTGTTCTAGAATGAAAAGCTCTGAAAGTGTCAATTATGTCCATTTGGTCTAATGTGTCCTTTAAGGTTGGTATTTCCTTATTGATTTTCTGTTTAGATGATCTGCCCATAGCTGTCAATGGTAAATTTAAGTCCCCTAATATAATTGTGGTTTTGTCAGTTTCTCTCCTTAGCTCTGTTAGTAGTTGCTTTGTACATTTTGATGCTCTCTGACTGGAAGTGTATATACTGATGTTACATTTTTTTCATTGTATTGTGCCCTATATCGTGATAAACTGTCCATTTTGTTTCCTGCTACCTTTTTTAACCTGAAGTCTATTTCACCAGATATAAGTGTGGGTGTACCCACTTTTTCCAGATGCCATTTCCTTGAAGCATTGTTTTCCACCCTTTCACTTTCAGTCTATATTTGTCCTTGTAGCTGAAATGTGTCTCTTGAAACAGGATGTGGTGTGGTTTTGTTTGTTTTTGTTTTTGTTTTTCTCTTAAGATTTATATTATAATTTGAGAAAAGGTGAGAGAGAGACAGAGAGATGCAGAGAGACAGAGAGAGACAGAGAGAAGAGGGGAGGGCCCAGAGCAGTCTCCATAGTTGTATATCATTAGTTATGACATAGTTTTATTTCACATAGGTGGATGTGGGACTGCACAGGGTGGGAACAAAATTAGGGACCTCCCACATGAGAGGTGAGAACTTTTGCTGTCATCGTGGCAACTACCAGCTGCACTGCAGTTCAGCATATGGGTTTGCACAGGCCAGGGCCGGGATTCAACTCCCAAATCTTGCGGTTGCAAGACAACTGCTCAACCTGCTAAGCTTTCCTGGCAGCCCCTGTGTTGTGTTTTTCTTTGTTGTTGTTTTAATTTAATCTGCTACTCTGTGACTTTATTGATAAATTCACTCCATTTACATTTTGGGTAATTATTGATATATGAAGATTTCCTATAACTACTTTATCTTTTGGGTTTTTTCTTTTTGTTTTTTTGTAATTTAGTATCTACAGTTCTATTTATTTATATTTATTTATTTATTTATTTATTTATTTGCCTTTGTGTTTCTGTCTGTTGTTTTAGTTTGGTGGTACTCTTTAATTTTTTCCTCAGTTCCTTCCTTTTAAGCTATGTGTCTCAGTTCTGGATTTGTGTATGTGTGTTTACCATTAAGTATATATAAAAGAAAGTTTTTTATATACAGTAGTCCTTTTTTTCAGTGTCATTCTTATCTCCATTTCCCTTTACAAATTCAGACCTTTAACACCTTTAAAAACAAAAGGGTTTTTATTTACACAAATTAACCCTATTCATGCTGTGAATTGATATCTGAGTTGCAGTAGCAAATTGTTGCCTTCTTTTTTTCTTTTTTTAATGTTTTTATTTTCTTTACTCTTTATGTTATATTTATGTGCGGTGCCCTCTTCTGTATCAGGCAGGAATGTCTAATCTTTTGGCTTCTCTGGGCCACATTGTAAAAATCATTGTCTTTGGTCATACATAAAATACACTAACACTAATGATAGCTGATAAAATTTAAAAAAAAATTTTATAATGTTTTAAGAAAATTTACAAATCTGTGTTGGGCTGCATTCAAAGCCATTCTGGACCACATGGGCTGACAGGCCACGATTGGACATGCTTGGTATAGGGGTTGTTGTTTTCTTCTTTGGTCTGTCTGTTAGTAGTCTTACTCATAGTTTTGTATGTTTTTGTGTTTTTGTTTCAAGTAGAATAACTTTCAGTGTTTTCTATAATGTAGGCCTTGTGGTGGAAAATTCTCTCAATTTCTGTATATCTGAAAAAGTCTATTTTTTTTCATATCTAAAGAATAAGTTTACTTTATATATTATTTTTGGGTGGTAATTTCTCTCAATTTGAATATTTGATTCTACTCCCTCCAGGTTTATAGAATTTAAGCAGAAATGTCTGATGATAATCTAATGAGCTTTCCTTTGTAGGTTACATCTTCTTTTCACTGGCTGCCTTGAGAATTCTTTTTTTGTCATTACTTTTTTTTATAAATATATTCCATCAGTCTTTTATTTTTTTAAGATTTATTTTATTGTTTTTGACAGAGAGAGAGAGAGAGAGAGAGAAGGAGAAAGGGCCTAGAGCAGTCTCCATAGTTGTACATCATCAATTTTCAACATGGTTTTGTTCCACACAGGTAGGTAGGGACCACATAGGGTGAGAACCTGGCCAGGGGCTTCCCACATAGTAGGGGCATGCCGCCAAGAGCTAGGTGCCAAACCAGGGGCCTCCCACTGGGGAGGCTCACCCTGGTGGGAACCAAACTGGAGTCACACCTCACTTCAGTATATGGGTCTGCACAGACTAGGGCCAGGACCAGGACTCAATCCTCATACCCCGGGACTGCAAAGTGAGTGCTTAACTTGCTGAGCCATCGTGGCTTCCCCTGTCATTAATATTTGACAGCTTCAATATAAGATTTCCTGGGAAGTTCTGTTAGGATTGAGGTGATAAGGTGTTCTCTTTCCTTCTTGGATTCAAGGATCCAGTTCTTTTCATAGTTTTGAACAGTTCTTATCAATTATTTGTTTGAACAGACTCTCTGTGCTTTTCTTCTGCTCTTCTTCTGGTAATCCCATTATGTTGTGTTGTCTTTTCTGATGGAGTCATATAGTTTCTGTAGAGATCTTTCATTTCTTTTTATTGTCAAGTCTCTCTCTTCTTCTATCTGCATCATTTCCATATTTTTATCCTTAATATCACTAATTATTTTCTCCATCTGGTCTGCTCTATTTTCTAAGCTGGCTATTCCATTCTCATTTCTTTTACTAAGTTCTTCAGCTCCAAAATTTCTATTTGGTTCTTTTAAAAAATATCAACCAATTTGGCAAAATATTCATCTTATTCATTGACTTTACTTCTGAGTTCTTTAAACTGCCTATCTGAGTTCTCTTACATTCTGTTGAATTTTTTTAGAACTTCAATCTTGAATTTTCTGTCATTTAAGTCACATATTTCTATGTCTTTGTGTTCATTTTCTGAACATTTTTCATTTTCTTTCTGAAAGTCTTGTTACCTAAGTTATGTATCTGAGCTATTTCTCAGTTATGTATCTGTGAGCTATTTCTTTTCCTAGGCATCTATGAAAATTAATTCTGAAGCAGGTTGATATTAAGAGTTGGGTTTTTTTTTATTCTTCAGTAAGTAGCACTAGACCATTTTATTTTCTCTTGCACTATTCCAGCTTCTTGTGGTGGAAAAGTTCCTGGAAATGTTGATATCTCTTTTGTGACTAGGTCATCTCAGTTTCAGGGCACCAACCCCATAGGAAGATGTGTTGGGGTTCTGAGCCCTTGAAATCTCAGTGCTGCCCCTGCAGTCAGATGTAGAACTGTGCACCACAGCTGCCCTGATGTCCCTTCTGGGATCAGCCACAAAAGTTGGTGGCGGGATGGACTGAAAGAGGTTGCTAGTTTATCTGTGCCTTTGTTATCCTCTGAGTAATGGTGACTGC
Source organism: Craseonycteris thonglongyai (assembly GCA_004027555.1). Classification (NCBI taxonomy): domain Eukaryota; kingdom Metazoa; phylum Chordata; class Mammalia; order Chiroptera; family Craseonycteridae; genus Craseonycteris; species Craseonycteris thonglongyai. The sequence continues at coordinate 13,550 of PVKE010018389.1, read as the reverse complement.
CAGATGACAGCTGCCTCACTCCTACATTGTTTCCCTTCTCACTGGAATTAGCTGCAGTGTGCATCTGCCACTCTGGAACTATCTCTCCAGTTCTTGGGGTTGTAGATATTTTGCTCTTTAAACCAACAATGCTACAGTTTCTTCTGAGGCCTGCTGCTAGCACTGGGAGGATGCAGGGGAGGAGATATTTGGGAAGGTGTGTCAGAGGTAAGCTCTGGGAGGCTGGAAGAGGCAGTTTTGTTTTCTGCCTGGCAGTGAGGGCTGTTAAACCACATTTGTTACACTTCTGTATTTGGCCTTTGCCCCAAATGGTTTAGCTGTATTATATGCTGATCACTCAGATATAAATGCTTGGGTCCAAAGATAGTGCACCTACCAGCTCAATCATTCACTCTTTCAGGACTGCAGTGAGCTCTAGGCTGTGTTTGGAGCCCCTATCTTTGCACAAGTCCCTTCCAACTTCCACTGTTTGCCCCAATTTGACCACTTTCAGATGTTTCAATGTGCAAATCTGTCAGACATGTTCATGTATTGCATAGGAAATCTTTCATTGAATTATAGCTGTTCAACTAGTTGTAACTTCAAGGAAAGAGATCAAAGAATTCCATCAAGCCACATGTTTCTGACATCACCCCTCTATTATGTACATATTTTATTTCATTGATTAACCTGTGGATCAAAGAACAAGGCCCCCAAAGGATCCTAATTTACAGACATATTTTGTCTTACTTCCATCACATAAGAGCAATGCTATTTCCCCTTCGTAAACTGGATCAAAAGCCCAGTCAGCCTATTTACTCAGTTGCTGAAAGGTTGAGAGAAAGTTAGAGAAAACCCACCCTCTTCATGCTAGGAATGTGGGAATGAAGGAAGTACAGGGCACCTTGAGAATAGATTTTCTGCCTCTTTTCTTGTGTAGCCCTCACAATAGCTAACATTCAACCACTAGGAAACAGGTTCTTTCTCAAATTCTCTTTGTTCATAAACTTTCTAACAGAAATAGCTTCTTTAAAAAGAGCTATTTAGTTTCCACAGGGGTTCTTTGTCCAATAAAATTAATGCTGCAAAATGGGCAGATCAAAAACCGAGAAATTATTTTACACTGTTAAACAGAAGAGTAGAGAGGTATAACTGTATGCTCCTTAGGGCCAGAGCCCATGAGTCAAATAATAGATGTCAAGTATGTGAAGGCAGAGGAGAAATCCTTCCCTTTATTTCCCTGAAGACAACAGCTCAGAAATATGGAATTAAAGGTGACAAGACCAGGTGTCAGATGACAGAGTAGCTTTGTTTGAGAGGTCCAGGAGGACTAGGGATTTACAGTTTGTGGGCAGTGTCTAATACCAAGTGCCATTTAAAGCTCTCACTATCTTAAAAGCTGACACTGGGAAGAAACCTGCAGCAAGAAACCTGAACATCAATAGTGACCACGATCATAGATTATAGTAGGCTGGGTCCTCTATGAGCACTTTATGTTTGGAAAACTTAGTATTCATCCAAACGTTAATCAGCTACTCCAATTCCACTGGATTAAGACATTTCTCAAACTAGTTCTGATAACGGGAAGCATATTTTCTGATTAAAACTGTTTGGCAGATGCAATTCACTGACATCTCTAAGTATGAGATAGGTGATGGTTCCAACCAGGAGAACCATAATCAGAAATAGAAAACTTGCACCAACAGCATAACTTTCTCCTTTGATCCTTTGGCTGTCTTCTCTCCTGCCAAGGGAAACAGAAACTGTTTTTCACATAATGAAAAGAAAAACCTCATATCTCCCACAAAGCCTTCCTATATGGTAACCCCAGTCAGCCCAGCTTCTGCTCACCTGTCTACTCTAAATCAGTGCTGTAACTTCAGCTTAGCAAGCTCACCTTCCTAGATTATAGCATATGAAATGCTGAGCTGGGGCTACCTGATTCCCTACAAGGGCCCAGCCACCTCCACATTTTCTATGTTTTATTGAAATATCTCCACCCCTCATTCCTTATGCTCCACCATCACCCCAAAATTATGAGTATATTCAACTATTCTCTCTTCTAGAAATACAAATCTAACCCTTTTGGAAATATAGCATAGGAGAAGACCCATGCCCAAATCTGGTTTACTTCTAACCTTTGGCAAAGTTAATATAAAATAAAAAATAAAAAAAACACCAAAAAACAAAACAAAAAAAAACAGTTCATGGTAGCAAATTAGGTCACTACTTAATGGCCTGAAATTCTAATTAGAAGAAGGAGTTTTATGAGGCTGCCTGACAGTGGGAAGGAGTGTCTGACCTAATCTTGGATCCCAGAAAGGCCACCTTAAGAGGGAAAGAATTGCCCATCAGATTTGCCATGGGTGAAAGAAAACAATAAACCACAGGAAGACTGAGCTCATTAAAATGGTAATGCTCCTGTCTCCACCATATAAGCACTCCCTAGATACCTCCAGAAATGAAATTTGGAACAATCAAAGAACCAAGCATTTCCTCCCTCATCCCATCTAATTATTGTCATTTGATATATTGAGGTGCAATTAGGCCCATTAAATCTGTACTCATCATCATTCCTGAGTTCAAGCCACTTTTCACAAACACTGGTAGGAAAACAAAGGACCTGGAATCTCAACTATAGGTTATTAGACAGGCATGTCAGGGTGCAGTCAACAGATCTCATTCTCACTGAAAACATCTAATAATTGATTTGAAACTCCCTGAAACACTAGCCAGCTCAAGAAAACCGTACATGGGGAAGCCGGGATGGTTCAGTGGGTTGGGCGCTCACTTTGCAGCGCTGGGGACCAAGGATCGAGTCCCTGTCCCGGCTCATGCGGAACCATGTGCTGAACTAGGAGCTCCCCTAGTTCGGTTCTCTCTCTGTCTCTGTATCTCTCTCTCTCTCTGTCAAAAATAAATAAATTAAAAAATATATATTTAAAAAAAAAAAAAAAGAAAACCGTACAATGTGAACTTGGTAGCAGGACAATGTGTTGTCTGGGAAGGAGGATAGGGCAAATAATCAGGACTAAGAAGAAAGCATGGATCATGCAATAAACCAGATAATTTGTATATCTATTTTTATGATATTTCTCCCAATGACCCATCACATGATCAAAATTCAATGCCAAAATTGAGGTAGTTATGCTTGAATCAAATCCATCACTCATTTATTCACTCAATAAGTATTTGCTGATCACCTGTTATGCACCAGTCACTTTGCTGAGCACTGGGGATACAACAATGAATACTTTCATCTGCTCTGTTCACAGTTCTCTTTTATATGTGTCTTAGACTGTGCTGTCTAGAATCAGATTCTTAGACAAGGAATTAAATGTAGAAATTTTATTGGAGACAATTTTCAGGAGATCCACCTGCAAAGAGGGAGGATGACAGGATTGGGCAGAAGATAAGCTGACCCACAATACAGTTGCAGCTGAGGCCTCAGCAGATCCTACATGGGGTTCTGGGCAGAGCTTGTGTGCCTGAAGACACTATTAAGCTGACAAATCAATCAGCCCTGGAGGCTGAAGCTTAGATATTGGAAATGATTCCTGGTAGGTGAGATAATAATTTTCTTTGTTTGATTTGAGGTGGTTGTTAATTGTGGCTAGAAACCTAGGGGATGCTGAGAGAGGACAGTGTTTCAAGAATGCAGGAGAAATTAACTCTTAGAGGATGAGCACTAAAAATTGTCCAACTATTTGACTACATGGAGGTCATAGGTGGCCTTAACAGGTCATTTTCAGTGGAATGGTGGTGGTACAAACCAGATTAAGGTGGCTTCTGGCATATCCCTTCTCTTACTGTTATTTCTTTGTTGGTTTTCCTTTGTCTCATTTATCTTCCATCTCTACTAGGTCACTCTTGGCTAATGACTGGCTGATTCAGGGATAGAAAAATCTAAATCTGGGACATTAACTATGAGTAGATCCATAGGAAGGGGTGTAGCCCTGGGCAAAGAAGTATTCTGTCACTGAAGGTAATTCCCAGAGGACACAGATGTGAGCCATGAACACCATATATTCCTAGAAGCTGCATTAGCTTAACAAGGGGATCTGGGTACACCACCATACCAACCACAATATCTCCCATCCATCCTCCACCACCCTGAGTATAGTCACTGTTGGTGTGCAGGATGTCTTGTCTCGGACTCTCCCCTCCTTCAATCTGGTCCCCTTCCTTGGTGATTTTCCAGTTTGTCACTTGAAGTATCCAAAATATCTGAATTATCTTTGGAATAATATTTAGTTACCAGCTGGAAACTGCATAGGTCTTCAGACATATTAAGTTAGGACTTCAAAAATTTCTACTAGAATATTTTTCTCTTTTCATTTCAGTGATATTTAAAATGTTTAAATATTATCTTTTGGATAATCTAAACTTTCATTTTAAAACCAAATACTGTACTGAAATTTTAGTGCCCACATTTGTATTCAATACCAACCACATGGGTTCCAGGTAGTACTATTTTAATTTTCCCAAGCTAATGAGAAAAAGTCCAGAGACAAACATTGAATAAATGATGCTTTGGAGCCAAACAGTACTGCCCTGTTGCAAATGGTACATATGGTTATCCTAACGTCATTGGCCTAAATTCAAGGTGTCAGTAGGCTGACCAGACATACCATTTGGAATTGGAGAGTAACACTGTTCTCTTTCCCATGTAAAAAAGAATGTCTAGTCAGCTTATTTCTGACACACAAGTATGTCAATCTGAAAACACTCTACAGGATAGCAGTATCATTGTAACACTGACAGTGGCAATTTTGCTTCCCTGAAACAACTTGACACTAAAATTATTTTTTGTTTCGTTTTTGGTTTAGTTTGAAGTTTTATTTGAATACAATTTATAAATTTGCTTTGGTTTTATAATTACAGAAGATGTATAAATATAATGATACTAAACCTGGTTTTATAATTATTTATATTTAGGTAAAATTACAGTCAATGCATTAACAGTGAGTGATTTGAGAAATTTTTACCAAAGATAAAGTTAGAGATTGTCATAAATCACTCAAGTGAAAAATACAGATCCAAACTCCTTCACACATTACATCCTTCTGGTCCTATCTTACCCATCCATCCTCCTCAGACTATGTCCAAAAGACAGAAGGGTAAGAAAGTTGATGTAATATCTAAACTGACTATAACTACTTTTGCCTTCTGATGAGAAAGGAATCTACATTATTTGTAAAATAAGGAATTATATATTTGTTCTTCTTCATCTCACTTACAAATTCTAAGACTGGAAAGGAAAATTAAAAAGTTGAAATTAGAAAGTCCGTCTTATATCTTTCTGTGCTTCTATAGTGTGAAGATCAGGGCAAGGTATAAAAGCCTATTGGGTTGAGCTCAGTTAAGGTGGGTTTCTATAACACATCTTTTCCCCAAGGGAGGCAAGGAGGGTTGATATCACAATAACTCTAAAAATAGGAAGAATAAGAACCAATGACAATCTGGAGGTTAAGTTTTTAAACTGTCCAAGAAGGGTGGCAAATAAGGCTCGGTATAAGTCATGGAGTTGAAACAGAGACTCTTAAGACCCAAGATCCTCTAAATGTTTTTGGAGCAGTGGGAAGGGGGTGGAAAACCCACTAACATATATATATATGCACACACATTTCATTGTATACGTGTGTGTGTGTATAAACATTCATCAATTGAAGGTCAATTACATTTTTTCCATACCTTACCGTAATATGTATGCTTCATTGCAGTGCTGTAATAATGCTGCAATGAACATAGGAGTGCAGATATCTCTTCAAGTTCCTGTTTTTATTTCCTTTGGATATATATCCAGAAGACGGATTGCTTGATCATATGGTAGTTCTACCTTTAACTTTTTGAGAAACTGCCATGATGTTTTCCATACTGGCTGTTTTCATTTATATCCTCACCAACACTTGTTACCATTTGTCTTTTTTATAATAGCCATCTTAATATACTAGGTCTGCGGCAATATTTTCTTGTTGTTTTAATTTGCATTTCCCTGATGGTTAATGATGTTGAGCATCTTTTTGTGTATCTGTTGACTATTTATATGTCTTTTTTGGGAAAAAAATGTTTATTCAGATCCACTGCCATTTTATTTATTTATTTTTTTCATTTTTGAATGGTTATTTATTTATTTATTTATTTTATTTTTTATTTATTTATTTTTTTATTTTATTGTTAAATTTAATGGGGTGACATTGGTTGGTAACAATCAGACAGTTTCCCAATGGACAACTCCACATCACATCACCCATGCATTGCATTATGTGCCCAGTTCCCAGAATCAGGTCCCCCTCCAACCCGATATATCCGGTGCCCACTCCCCACTCCCCACACAAATCTCCCTCCCCCCTCCCCCCTCCTCCCTCTCCACTGCCATTTTATAATCAAATTGTTTGGGGTCTTGCTATTGAGCTGTATGAATTCCTTATTTATATTGATAATAACTCCTTATCAGATAAATGATTTGCAAATATTTTCTCTCATTGTATAGACTGCTGTTGCATTTAGTTGATTGTTTATGTGGTTGTGCAGAAGGTTTTTTAATTTGATGTAGTCCCACTTGTTTATTTTTGCTTTTGTTGCTTCTGCTTTTGCTGTCATCTCCAAGAAATCATTGCCAAGACAAACGTCAAGGAGATTTTTTTCCTATATTTTCTTCTAGGAGTTTTATAATTTCAGGTTTTATGTTTAAGTCTTTAATTCATTTCAGGTTAATTTTTGTGAGTGGTATGAGATAGGGGTCCAATTTCATTCTTCTGCAAATTAATGGTTTGCAACTAAAGCAATAGGTAGAAATAAATTTACAGCCACAATTGTTTCTCTCAAAAGGCAGAATAGTTTCACTCACATATAAGTTATACAAGGACTGTTTTGAAAATATCCAGCCATATATGCCTCTTTTTTTATATTATATGGCTGGATACTTTCTGGACAGCCCTCATATATGGTTATATTATATACTATAGAAGCCTTATACATTTCACTCAAGTTTTTTGTTTGATATGTGCCTCACCTACTGAAATATAAAGAACTTCAAATACAAAATTTTATATATTTGTTTTTTAATACATAATACAGTTACTAACACTTAGTTGATACTAAATTTATATTTGTTAATTGAATAATAATTTCAAAGAAAAACTAGATACTCTGAGAGACAATGAACTCTGAGAAATAACGTATGATAATAAATGTATTATGAATAGCATTACTTTGATCTAACCAGACTTAATGTGCAAGCAGGAAGAAACTTTCTTCTTTCCACCTTGTCTCCCTTTAAAGTCACTAAATGGTGAGTTGTTCCTCTAGTGCAGAGGGAAATATATCAAGTGACTGACCAGCATTTAAAAACAACCCTTTCTCACTTGGTGTTCTTTTATAGATTTCATAAAAATTTTCTCACTTCAATGATTGATTCCACCTCTCTCACTGTAAACAATGTCCCTTCTGCTCCTAGTTGCTTGTGACTATTTCATTCACCCCTGGGCCAGGCAGTTTGTCCACATCCTACCCATGATTCTAGCCCATCTATGAACCCATTCACCCTTTTTAGTGAAATTTAAAATTTTATACCCAAGTTAAGCCACCATTGATTATCATTGATATTGACAGGAAGGTTATAATTTGTCAATACCACCATCTTTCTTTCTCCAACGTCAGGTATGCTGGTCCATCAATCTCTCTTCTGTTAATCTTTTAGGCATGAGTCAGTCACCAGTCCAGTGGGGCCTCTAAACTCCAGGGAATACTTATCAAGGCTCCAAGGAGTTTCCTTAAATTACCTCTCACTAGACATAACTGTCCTCTCCCTTTCCCCTATTGAGATGTAGTTGGAAAATGCCAGAGCATTTCAATACATTTTTTAAAAGATATTCTCACTCAGCCTTTTCAAACTCAATTATATTATATCTTCAAAGTGGAGGTTGATTAAGAATCACAACTTCAGTTCCCAATTTTCTCTTTCACAAACCTGCATAGGTGGTCTAGCACCTCCTTTTAGAAAGTAGGTGTAGCATCTATTATTTTGTGATTAGATTGTTGCAGCCTCTACTGAAACTAATATAGAAAGATTCCTATCTTAGCTCTGTTAACAGAAGTGTGAGTTCTACAAAACCCTGGTATAAATTAAGTAAGGCTGCCCTCTATAACTAAATTGCAGATGATTTCAGAGAGCTTAAGATCCCTTTCTTCAACTTAGGATGAGAGTTCTGTTTCCATGAGGACATGAGACCTTACCATGAATAGTCTGCATAAGGACTCCATAAGCTTATCTGGAAAGAGAAAATTAGACCAAAATGACCATGGGATAAGGAAAGGAAAGTATATCATTTGAGCAGAAGGTAATTTCCTACTCATCTGAGAAAGAGGCAACAAATATGGCATATAAGCAACAAGAGCTCAACATACACACAGCACTTCTACACACAAAGTAGCCTCTAATGATGCTCAAAACAGAGTAGAAAGAGATTTATGGCTAGATTTGGGGTGACAGAAAGCAAAACAGGCTTGGAGAAGTATGTGCACAATAACACTAAAAAATATATATATGAGTCTGAACAACAGATGTTCTTCTGCACAATAAATAAAGAAATTGAACTTTACACAATCTCTAACACAAAACTACACCCAATGGGATAAATAAGACAATCAACTTTCCTGAAATATTCAACTGAGCTGCAAAGATGCTCATTAATGAAAACTTTTCACGGTGCTTAAAGAGCATTCAAGTTTGTTTGTTGTTGTTGGGGTGTTTTGGGTTTTTTTTTGGCGGGGCGGGGGACACATTTCTATGTGGTCAGAGTCTAAATTTCGGAGTTTTACGACAGAAGTAAAGGACATTTAACTTTATTTTTCTTATTTCTGATTGATGTTTTTAGTCTGTTGATGTTATAAAAAAAACTACTTGTTTTCAAGATACATCTGTTCTACTATTTTGTGTTTCAAAAAAGACAAGTCTTACTAAATTTGAATGTAAGTCCTTCATCAAAAAATTAAGTAGAATAAATCTGAGATTTGCAACCCAATTCCCATCATTTGTAATCACATAATCACACCATCATTTTGAAAGTCGCTTGGCAAGTGACATATCCAGGTATGTAACGTATTTGTTTGCTTATTTTCTGAAAACAGGGCATGCTTCATATAGAGACTTTATCTCTCCCTGTGGTTCCATGATAGCAGCAGCAAGGTAAAGGAAGGTGAAGTGTCACATGTTTGCTCTGAAAATTGTGCCTGCAAGTTACACATCACCTCACATTTCAATGGCCAAAACAAGTCACCAGGTTATGCAAAATTCAAAGAGAGTGGAAAAGTTCAGTTTTACAATGTACCTTTCTTTTTGGGTCCTCTGGTATTCAGGGGATGTTGAATTTTACCTTATTATTCCCTTGTGTGGTAGGAAATGCTACTGGAAGAAGGGCTTAAAGTCTTTTTGAGCCTTGAGTCAATGATCACTCGCTCCTTATCTGAAATCCTCCACTTATTTCCCTAAGCACAATCTGAATTCACTCCCCAAAACATTTTCCTTGTTACAATCAGTCCAAAGTGATTTCTCAAATCTCTAAACTCCTACCTGGTATATACACTATGGACACTTTCATCAGGCAGTTTCTGCAAACTACCTCATTATGATGGGTTTTTACCATTGCCCAATTAGATGGCAGGCTTCTTTAGCATGAGATATCGTCTTATGCTTGAGAAAATCATCCATGGAACAGAGACAGTGAGATGGGACACTATAAGCTCCTTGGAAATACTCAATTCACATTTAATGTGGGCACCTATGTGTTTTAGACTAAAGTTTTAATCAAATATATTATGCACAATATTGATAGCCAACAAGACCAGAGAGGCTGAGATTGTCCTCAAGAATACATTTAAACTGAATTTCAGGACCACGTGGAATAAACTATAGCCCCTTCAATCTGAGAACAAATAACTCTCTATAAGATCTTTGAATCAACTTGAGATGAACCTGATGAAATTGAACTTGGGTTTCCTAAAAACAGAGACTATGATGAGGATTTGTGTCCAAATGAATTATTGAAGGAATACTCACTCAGAAGAATTCTATTAGGGCATAAGAGGGCAGAATAGAGAGGACGCAGAAACTAAGCAAGAATGAGGCTTTCAGTGAAGTCTAGCCTGAATACGATCCCACAGGGAGTTCTGGAATTCAAATTGTACCTTTAAGTATAACCTGCCTTGAGGCAAGAGAGAAGGGTTTTGTAAACTCTCACTCAAATCCCACTGATCATTACTGCATGCTATTCTAGCATAAGAAAGATGGGGATAATCCCAAGGCATTCTCAAGGAAAGTGTCTCCAGTCATCCTAAAATAATCCTCAGGAGAAAACTGTTCCCTTGAGCCATTAGCAGCAGCACCCTCAGCGGGTGGACATCAGCAAACTAAACTGGTGAAATAGAACCTAGGAAATCTGGCAAGGATACCATCACTGTCTGTGCTGTCCTAAAAACCATATTACACACAGAGGCCTTGACATTATCCTTCACCTCCAGAGGTAAACCAGGAGGAGTAAGTTACCCAACCATGGATGAAGCATGCAATAGCTTCACTCTCCTATAAAAAGATCCTCAATACGTATGCTCATTATGAAAGAGTCACTAATTTGGAATTGTTATATCTGATGGACTCTCCTCTCTAATGTTCTTCATATCCATAATTACACCTGAGGAAGGTCATTCTGATCCTGATATTTCATTCTAATTGCAGGGATGACAGCGGAAAGCTGTAGATGAAAAATAAAGTGAAAAGTAGGACCAATTTTGCCTTTGGGCAGCCACAAAGAATTAGCTTCCATTGCAGGGCTGTGCTAAGGTATGACATTTTGCGAGAATGCATTGAATTGATACCTCAAAGGGCTGCTTTCAAAGGGATGATTTATATATCACAAGACAAAGAGGATTTATATTTTAAAAAATGGATTCCTCTTTCAAACTGTTTTGAGAAAGATGGATAGCTTCCTGTAAACTAAAATTTTGTGTCTGTGAGTTAAGTGTTTCTAGAAAATTACTAAGGTAATGCTGCCTCTGGGATTCTCTATATTGTTCCTGCTACCACCTATGTGTGTGTGTGTGTGTGTGTGTGTGTGTGCATGCGCACGTGTGTGTGTGTGTGTGTGTAAATGGGACTACAGAAACAATTATCTAACCAGACTGCCTTCTATGAGGCAGCACTCCAGGAAAAAATTCATATTATCCAAACTATATGTACAGTTAATGATAGTTACAACAAAGAAAAATTTTATTTCAGTGAGGAGGAGGAAGAGGTGGAGTTGTTTACATATTGCCCACCCAATTCCTCCTGCAAAGTTATTGCTCTTATCTATTAAGAAGCTCTTAGTGGGATCATTCTCCATATTTTAAATATTTCTGATAGATTCCCACATAATCTTTATACAGCTATCATGTACATGTGATGAAGAAAATTCAATAGTGTCTAGGATTTGTCAAAATATGAATAAATGTTTGTCATTGCTTACTAGGGCCTCAGATCCATGACTACTGGAGAAGGAAGGAATCATAGAAGAGACAAAAGAATTATAGAGTTAATAAAAATATTCCTTAATTGGTAAAAAAAAAAAAGGCTTCTACTGAGCAATCTAGAAAGTTGTCTGAGGCGTCCAGGAGCCATGACATCAGCCTTGAGAAACCAAAAACTACAACTCCCTTTCACTTAAAAGCCAGCTATTGAGTCCTCATTTTGATTTAATCCTTACAGTGACTCTCATCTAGGGTTGTACTGGTAAGCCAGGTCAGGAGAAGGAAAAAACACTCTGATTTGTAGTGGTTGCTGACTTATATAGTATAAATATTCTCATTATAGCCAGTTACAAGCTACCAATGTGATGTCACCAAACAAGTTGGGAAGAGGTGCATGTGATCAGTTCTCACAAGCCAGAATAAGGTGTCTCTAGATAAATATAGACCAAGGCACACACACACACACACACACACACATAACTTTGAACTGACAAGCTATATGAAAACATCTATTCCTGCCTCTGAATCTTCAAACTGCAGATATGTAGATAACCAAAAGGAAACACTTTCAAGTCACTTGTTTTGAGTGCAGAAAAGTTATATCACTGCCCATGTGAGGCTTTGTAAAATACACTGAATACACTAAGCCCATCTTTGTCCAACATAAGAAAAACTCCTTAACTGGGGCTATGCGTTATTCAGTTCTGTGTAACTCACACTTTGTTCATAGTGATCACACATTGGTGGTTACTGAGAGAATGGTTTAATGGCTCTTTGTCCAGAATGCCATTCAAAGTCTGATCACCAAAATCCAACCTTCCCAGACCAGATGATTTTTCCCAAAGTTTTATGAGAAATTAAAGACCCTGAAGTCTGGATAGGACACTAAACCAATTGCACTGAACACTGCCCTCTATCCACTATCTTTTCTTCAGTTCTTTTAATAAATGGTTACCCAGTCTCCAGTTGAATATATCCAATGACAAGGATTTCACCAACTAAAATAATTGCAACTCATGGGTCCTAGCCAGCTACCGTAACTCAAAGCTATAGATTGCAATGTGTCAAGAGCTCAAAAAATAAAGATATTATCACCGACAACACCTACAAAACAAATATCTCTCGGTAAATTCTTGTAGGCTCTTTCCTCCGATAATTCCTAACAACATTAATGTCACTCATATTGAGAGATGAGTTTTGAAGCTGAGAAGGAATAAGGGAAGGGAAGAATAAATGAAAAAAAAGTTGATGAGATGCCCTGGGTAAAATATGTTACCTAATATACAAAAATTATTTTTTATTTTATACACTAACAATGAAAAATCAAACACAATTAAAAAAATCATTTATAATAGATTCAGAAAGAATGGTATACTTAGGAATAATTTAACCAAGGAAACAAAATACTTGGACACTTGAAAATACAAAACATTGCTGACACATAGGTGATGTATTATAGAATTGTACACTTGAAACCTATACAATTTTACTAATATCACCCCAAAATTTTTATTAATAAAAAATAAAATATATAAAATTTTAAAATAGAAAATTAACAAAGACATAAGTAAATGAGAAAATATCCCATGTTCATGAGTTGGAAGATTGAATATTGTTAAGATAACAATACTGGGGAAGCTGGGATGGCTCAGCAGGTTACGGTAAGTGCTCGCTTTGAAACCCCAGGGACCGAGGAGCGAATCCCGGCCCCAGGCCATGCAGACCCACATGCTGAACTGGGGTGTGCCCCCAGTTCTGTTCTTGCCGGGACCTATGTGGGAGGCTCTCGGCCCAGTTCCTGCCCTGCGTAGCCCCGCACCCACCTGTGGAATAAAACTATATGGAAAACTAATGTCAACTATGGAGACTGCTCTGGGCCCTTCCCCTTCTCTCTGTCTCTCTCTGTCTCTATTTCTCTCTGTCAAAAATCAATAAAATCTACTGATACTGAGTGATGGGCACATAATACGATGCATGAATGATGTGAGGTGGACTTGTACATCTGTAAACTGTCTAATTGTTACCAACCAATGTAACCTCATCAAATTTAACAATAAATTTAAAAA
>PVKE010018388.1:0-29604 GCA_004027555.1 Craseonycteris thonglongyai | reverse complement strand
TTACAAAGATAATACCAATTTTGAAGTTCAATTTATGAGAAAATATTTTCTACAAAAAAAATTAGATTGGATTCAAAAGTCTATATTTAAAAAATTTACCTTTCTTAAATCTCAGAATCTCACACTATCATGCTGAAAACCGTTTGACCTATATGTAATATCTAAATAGATTTAAGACAATGTCAGCAGTCAACTAAAAAACATGTTTAAATTTTATATTTTTATATACTTTTCTTCTAATTTTCACCTTTAGATTACAGAAGTGCAGGGTCGGGCCTGGTTAGTACTTGGATGGAAGATTACAGAAGTAGCAACGTATACATTTAAAAACAATACCTTGGGAAAGCCGGGATGGCTCAGCGGGTTAGGCTCTCACTTTGAAGCCCCGAGGACCGAGGATCAAATCCTGGCTCCAGCCCAGAGGGATCCACATGCTGAACTGGGGTGTGCTTCCTGAATGCGGCCCCCAGTTCAGTTCAAAAAATAAATAAATAAATAAATAAATAAGATTTATTAAATAAATAAAATAAAAACAATACCTTCACATTAAAAAAACTAAAATGTGCCATAGAGTACTTTAGTACTTTGTTTCTTTCAACTATCATTGAAAATATTCAGACTAATTTTTATATAAATTACATCAAATCATATCAAATGCTATATATCAGGATACTAATGATTTCTGAGCTTTAGAGAAATACTACCTTTCTTTCTCTGTTTTTCAGTGGTGTCTACATAGAAATATTACTTAATAGACTATCCATAGAGTACGTTGGGTAGGACTAAATGTTTGATGACCAGAAGTTAAATTGTGTTTCATTAGACCAGTGCTTGCACTCTGTCCAAATCCTGGATGTGACGCTTCATCATTGCATAAAACTCTTTAAGCCTGAAAAATGACAGTCTTAGATTGGTACACGCAGCAGTTTGTCGTGATTCTTTAAAAAGAGGGGACAGATGATTCAAATTAGATCCCATTCACTGATTTGCTCTATACAACGAATTAGAATTTATATAATTTATTAAGTACCATATAGCACACCCTGTGCTAGGGGTTTACATTTATCATTTCACAAAGATTGTACTTGACTGATTGATAAATGTGTACTAAAAATAAAAACTTGGCAGAAGAGAGGTTTTTCTTCTCCATGCTTTTGGAATATTATCTTGATCTGGGTATATAGTGCTGAGGCTCTGGCATTCTCATTGGTTTTTATTTGATGGAATTTGTCCATATATCACTTCTGCCTGGCTAGCGCTGAACTGTCCAGATTATGAAATAAACCAAATGGAAAGGCCCATTTGGAGTTTGTGCTGAGGCAGCCTTTGTCACCTTCAACTCCCAAAAGGTAGAACATCTTAGACTGAAAACTCCTGCTGACCAAAACTAACATTACTAACCAAAAATTCCTTAAGACATTTAAGAATGCTTGAATGTCAGTGATTGATGTTTCTAAATCTTTTACCCTGCTGTGTAGTTGAAAAAGTGTTAGCTGGAGTCAGATTCTTATGCTAACACTGAAGTTAATAACTATATAACTTTGAGCAAATTATTTAACCTTGCTATCTCATTTCTTACCTGTGAAATTGGAATAAGAATTGTGTTACCTCATAGACTCGTTTGCATGATTTATGTGACTTAATAAATGCCAGTGTTCTTGGAACAATGCTTGGGAAAAGGTAATATTAAATGGTAATGGTCATTATTGTTATTGTTGTTATTTTCTCATATATGGGTTGTCATTATGCTGTTCCAAGAGAGTTCAGTCAACTTGAAGGGGGGAAATGCCAGTCAAAATGATGAGTTGGTACTAGAACATTTACTTTCCATTTGGTTGTTTTTATCATGTTAAGGACTAATAAACAGTATCATTTCTAGTCTCAAAACTTCTTCGGCCCTCTGATCTTCCCAGTCATAGAAAGTAGGATTTGAATAGCTTCCATCTAGTTTGTCTTAGTAATAGACCCACAGTCCATCCAGAAACAAATGCTGTTCTATGGCACTAGTTAAATAGAATTCATGACTGTTTTTCCCCCTAGGACTGCGTTGCAAGCACAGATGAGAATGGCAGGCTGCCAGCAGGCGCTGCTAGCTAGCTTCCCAACACACTCTGGGTTTCAGAGAACAGGAGCACAGATATTTTTGATTCTGTAGACTGTAGGCCAATTCAAGCACAATTTACAATGAGGAAGAAACCCTGTAACAATGATTTCACATGTAGTAAAGTTATATCTTTAACATTTAAAACATGCAATATACAAGGACTGTCCAGAATGTATCCAGCCATGTACTTGTTCTCATTATACTGGCCATGGCTGGATATTTTTCAGACAGCCCTCATATATAATATTTATATTATATTATATTATATATATTCTTTCTAAATGAATACTGGAAAATTATCAGCTAAAAATGGACACTTAACAGAAGTATATTTTGCAACAATTAATTGCAGATCTAGTAATAATACAAAATGATATAATTGTTGATAATAAAATGTTTCATTCATTTCTTCTCATTCATCTATTCAATACACAGTGCCTACTATGTGCCCAGCATTTAGCATAAGACTGAATTCACTTTATAATTGATGGCTATGAGTGGGCAAATTCGACTGTGATATTTTTGCTTATATTACACTAGAACTAGAAAAAAATGCTCACCAAATATCACCATTTTCAAATAAAATTTGAGATTATAAGTTCTCATTTAACTCTCAGTATTTGAGGTTATTGATGAATTCCTTATCATGGCCTGTAGTATAGGAGTTTGCCTTGACCTCTGGTGTATTTCTGGAGCTATAACGGTACTGCACAAGTGAAAAAGTACAATGCAATAAATCATTGAATTAATAAATATGGAAATGTAAGTACTATAAAGTGGCAATTAGGGGAATTAAGCTAATGAAAAGTTGCAAACCCTAGGAAAAAAAGTTTTCATTTCTAAAGCTATGTCATTTCCCATATATAATTTTTCTTTATACTTAAATACATGTTTTATATATTAAACATATATTACTATATAGTAAAATGTGTCTGTAAGTGTGGGTAAATACAACCTATACAGTTAAAATTTTTAAAAATATGCTTGTGAAATATAAATACTTTTCCCTAAACGAGATTTTATTTTGTTTTTCTTATTCAAGATTTTTCTCTTTGAAATTTAATGTAGCTCTTTAAAATATTCTATTCTGTTTAATCTGCAAACTTAAAATAATTGGATTATTTTTTTAACCTGGCTTTTAGAATACAATGAAAACTATTCCCTTAAAATCCTTAATTCAATATGCTTTATAATTTTAATAAGTTCTTTTTAATGAAACTCAAAAATTATTTTATAGGTAAAACAGCGTATCTTTCAAATACGTCTTCACCTTTTGAAGGAAGTCATTTATTTTGTTTTATAATTGAATTTAGCTCCTAGTGTTTCAATTTAACATACTTTTAGAAATACAAATTAATATAATCGTAAGGTTAGAATTTCTATATAAATTTAAATATTTATTTATTTATATTTATTGTTTTTGACAGAGAGAGAGAGAGAGATACAGAGACAAATAGAGAACTAACCTGGGGGAGCTCCCCAGCTTAGCATATATAAATTTAAAATATCATTATCTTGTAACTGTAATACAGTAAGACCAAACACAAATGTGACAAAGCAAGTTAATCAAGTAGAGGGTTATTAAAAGTTGTTAATAGACCCATTGGTGGTGATTAAGGAAGTAGACAAGGGTATCGGTACTTCCATTTTTCTAGGAAAATAAACAGTTCTGTGGGGGGAAATATTACTGAAAAGATGTTTGTTTATTTATTTATTTTATTCTTTCATTCAGCAAACATTAATTTGGACATTTTGTCCAGCACCCTTCTATTTATTACTAGGGCTAGTTTGGTGAACAAGCTAGACAACATACTGCTCTCATAGAACTTACATTCAGGAAAAGACAGATATTAGAACATAAGCAAATAAATATGTTGAAATCAGATGGATTTCATTGTGAAAATAAAATGAGACACAGAGTGTCCATGGAGAGACATAGACAGTTTTGCTTAGTCATTCAAGTCTGGTTTGAAATGAGACTGAAATGAGAGACACCAGCCCTTGGAAGATCTGGGTCAGATGCTCCAGAAGAAAGAGCTAAAGCCCCAAGGGTGACACTTGAGTTTGGGGTGTTTGAAATATAGAATGTAGGCATATATGAGTGGAGCATGTACTAGAACTAAGGAAAGGAAGAAAGAGGAAGGTAGTGATAATGCAAAGTAGCCTCCTGTAAAACCTGGTAGTCCATGAAGAGAATTGGACTGTATTCCAAGTGCAGTGAAAAATAATAAAAAGCACAGTGTCAGGCCCTTGTTTATAATTTTACAAAAAACAAACAAAAAAAGAAACCTCTATGTGTAAAAGTTGTTTCTTTCTTTTTAAAGATTTATTTTATTGCTTGAGAGAGAGAAAAGGGGGGAAGCACGGAGCAGTCTCTATAGTTGTGCGATATTAGTGGTGACGTGGAGTCATTCCACACAGGTGGATGTAGGACCCCACGGGTGGGAACTGAAATGGGGGCCTCAAGCATGGAAAACGGGAAGCTCCACCACAATCCCGATGGTTATACCTCAGTTCAGCATATGGGTTTGCGTGAGCTGGGGCCGGGATTCAATCCCCTGAACTTGTGGTTGCAAGGCAAGGGCTTAACCTGCTGAGCTATTTAGGCATCTGCATTCTTGTTTCTTAATTTAAATATTCAGCATTGTCAAAATGCTTGTAATTTTTTACGTAATGTGGTTTGTTGGAAAAGTAGAAGACAGTTAAAATTATTTACCATAATATAAAGAACTTTAAAATAGTTTTAAATTTTTTTATAATATATTTCATGTTAACAATGTCCAATCCACTTAATTAATTAGATCATTCCTACGTGAAACCGTCACACAGTATATTTAAGTTGTACATATATGTGTCTTTCTGGCTGACAGGATACTAATCCATTCCTTCTCTAACTACAATGAATAGTCATGATCAATATTTTTCAGTTCAATCATTTAACCATCAATATTTTTTCATGATGAGAAAATTGCATATTTTCCAGTAACAAAACTTTGTTTTGGATTTGGACCTCTTAAAATAATTTTCCCTAAAGATATAGTCTTCTTCCTTGATTGATGAAGATTAGAGTTGGTTATCAGTTTTTGAGATTTTATTTTGGTGTAGTATTTTTCTTTTTTTTTTCTTTTCTAGAGATGAATATCTGCCAAACCAATGCTATATTTAAAACCCTTGAGAAGTTCAAAAGGGATTGAAGATAACAAAGGGAGTTCTTTTATATTTCAATATCCTGTGTAATTAATGTTTCTGTCTCAGTATTAATAAATGAAGCTTTTTCCTGCTTTGGATTTTTATTTTAGTGGTTGAGGCCATTATTTGTGCTAAAGGACAAACTAGCTGTTGAAAGTAACATAAGTATAAATTAGAGAGTAATTGAAAGAGATAATTTGCTGTTATTAAACATGTCCAAATATTTGTTCTTATAGTTGTCAACAAAATGGTGACTGTCAGGGCAAATTATTTCTCCTTTTCAGGCGCCAAATGGTTGTTAAGTGTTTGGTTTTCATAATAGTCATGTAATCATGTTCCATACATGCTTGAGACAGCATCTTAAAAATAGTTTCCTTAACTTAAGAAATGTGGGTGCTGCTTCTTTATCTATAAGTATTCTAGCTATGTGTTTTAACTAATCCTATTAACTGATCACATAATGTAAAGACTCTCAATCTTAACGTTATATGTGAAACTGTGTCCATTGATTCTTGGAAAAGTGTACTTTCTTACATAGATTTTTAAGGACTTGTTGAAGGTAAGCTTGACATATAACAGTAGTCAAAACATAAATGGTACTTTAGGGACATCTCTATACCCTCTACATAAGGCAAATTATTTGTAAGACTTTATATAGAGCCATCTCCCAGAATGTTATTTATTTATAAAAACCATGTAGCAAAATGGCATAGGTAATATAAGCTGGCAAACTGAAGTTATGAGATAGAAAAACAATTTTTTCCATTATAATACCTGTCACTTCAATGAATATTGATATTATTGATTTTTCCCCAATTTTTTTATCTAAAAAATGAAAGACCATGAGCTAGTTAACAGCCAAATAAGTATCACTGAATAGTATCAAATAAAGATATATAATACATTTAAATTTAATTTTTATCTATGTAGACACATATACATTAACCCTAAAGAAATAAGTAAGGTGATAGTTGATTGTTTCACTGGTATCTATTTGTTTTGCTTGATCTTGACTCTTCTGGGAAATAAAACTCTTTCTTCTGATGGTCATGGAATTCATAGCTTGCTCTAAACAGTTCTTACTATAAAACACTAGTGATTATTTTAAGTTTCAAATAAACATTGGATGTATCCAACATTCAATATTTGGCGCATCCAATTTTTTGAAGTAATTTGTGGGATTATACCATAAAACAAAGATGTTGAAATTCAGACAGCACTTTAAACCCTTATGACATAGTTTCTGAGAGCTAAATTGGGGGTTACAGTATTCCACCAAATAAATATAGTAACAGTTATACAGAATAAATTATAAATCCACAATTTATAGTCATTTATATTTTACCTATTACTAAAACATATGATAGTTAAAAGCTGGAGCTAAAATGGTTAAATCTCAAATGTATCTCTCAAAGTAAACATGGATATAGCTTTTACATTTTATATCCAAAAAGTAGGGAAATTTTCAAATATTTAATATTTTGTTAAAAATAATTTTTATTAGATTATATATTTGATTATAATCTATATATAGATATAACATAATCCTTATATAGATTATAAAGTAGATTTTTAATTCATTTTACATATATTAATTTATTTTATTGATTAAGGGCCTACACATATGAGTTCTGTCTGGAAAAAATTCAGTCATTGTCAATATAACAAGAACGGTCAATATAATAAGAACACTGTATGGCTGGACACTTTCCAGACAACCCTCATATATGTCATGAATTGTTTTAGAATCTCCTAACCATATGTTATAAAACTAATTCTTCATACTTTTTAAGGTAGGAGGCACTAA
This sequence comes from Craseonycteris thonglongyai, assembly GCA_004027555.1. Classification (NCBI taxonomy): domain Eukaryota; kingdom Metazoa; phylum Chordata; class Mammalia; order Chiroptera; family Craseonycteridae; genus Craseonycteris; species Craseonycteris thonglongyai. Next base: position 22,504 of record PVKE010018388.1, on the reverse strand, counting down.
TGATAACCCATTTATTTTTCCTGTAAAAAAACAAACAAACTTGATCTGATTAATGGAATCAAACAGCTATTTTGTTCAATAACAGATAGTAATTTAAATAGTATGTATAATAAGAATATCAGAACTCCAATCAACTAAAATTTAGTTATAAATCAAATTTATAAATCTTTATTTTTACAAAATATTACAATTTCAAAAGCAAACTGGAAATATTAGTGTGTGTTAAATCTCAATTAATCTTAGAGAAGTTTGTTAATAAATATTGTAAGATTTCTTTTAGCATTATTAGTTTTTTATTTTGTTTATTGTAATTGTTATATTTTTATTGTGCTGACATTGGTTTGTAAAAATTACATAGGTTCTAGGTATACAAGTCTATGTTACAATGTCCATGTAATGCATTATGTGCTCACCACCTAGAGTCAGTTCTCTTTACATGACCATATATTTGATTCTCCCCTTCTAATCCCCCACCCCCTCCTCATAAGATTTCAAATTAGTCATTATCTGCATGTGACTGAGTCCTTAAGACAATTGTATATTAATTTGGATTTGTGATTCATCCACTAGAATGCTAATGCAAAATTGAGATGCACTATAGAGAGCCACCATTAATCCATAACAACATAAAATGTTAATTGTTTAGCAACTATATAATGTGCATCTGTTCAGGGCAAATCAATCTATTGTGTCTATAGTAAAGAGAATCAATGAATCTAATTATTGACATTCTATACTTATTTAAAGGTCAGCATTACTGGAAAGATATGTAAGTGAAAGAAGGTAGTAGATGTATGTTACAGAAGCAATTAAAAGTACTCAAAATTATTTCTCATATTGAAAAATTACAGAATTCTATAAATATTTTGTTGATGGTGGAAAAGAGTTCAGGCTTAAATAAAACTATTTTAAGTATTTATTTTGATTTGTTTTAACTTTAATAATAAAGATAATGATATGAATATGTATTGTTGGATCCCTGAACATTTTATGTGAGCCAGGAGCTGTTCTAAATTCATTATTGTTCAAAATACTTCATAAAACACATACAAGTGTCTATCTTGAAGCAAATGGAGCATGCAGAGATTAAGCTGAAGCAATTTTCAAAATTAAGGAGACATCATACATTGCAATTCAACTTTTATATTTTAATCTAAAGAAAAATCTTTTATTTCTTCAAAATTGACTAAATGTTCTATAAGTTATTTTGTATTAGACATTTAAAAATTATTTATATTCTCAAACTTGGGACATTTAATAAATCACTTTTTAAATCTGTCTGTAAAACTCTTTAGGGGAAGCTGGGATGGTTCAGCGGGTGAAGCACTCGCTTTGCAGCCCTGGAGATCGAGGATCGAATCCCGGCCCTGACAGACCCACATGATGAACTGGGATGTGCCCCCAGTTCAGTTCTTGCTGGGGCCTATGCGGGAGGCTCCCAGCCCAGTTCCTGCCCTGTGCAGCCCCGTGCCCACTTGTGGAGTGAAGCTACATGGAAAACTAATGCTGTCAACTATAGCCTTCTCTCTGTCTCTGTCTCTCTCTCTCTGTCAAAAAACGATAAAAATAAATCTTTAAAAAACTTTTTGGATACTAATGAAACCTTCCAAATATAGTATAAATATTAAGAGGAGATTACAGATTATTCAGGGTTTTTTTTACTTTATTAAAATGAAAGAATCCATGGATCAATTTATTTTATCTTTTTCTAAAACCTTGTGGATTCAATTAATATATTGCATTATGTAATATAGTAAGTAATGTAGCAAAATGAGGTTAAACACAGAAAAACAATGGTAACTCTTATTTCTCTACAAAGTAAATATTTCAAGAACTATAATAGAAGAAACAATTGCTCTCTATTTTCAATTTAAAAACAGACTAAATAGTGTTAGTTATAGGAATAAAATAATTAAAACTACTTTCAATTCTTAAAGGTAATACATTATATATGAGGATTTTTCAAAAGAATTTGATATCATTCACAGTGATTTAGGTTCAGCACAACCTTAAATCTATTAGGTAGGCATAAAATTTCTTTTTCCATCTTATGAATTCCATGACAACTTTAAGCCTGTGTGCTTGTAAAACCTGAACAATAGTTTTCTCAAAGGGAGTTACTCTTTAAGTATCCCCAAAATGGTTGCTTAGCTTCGCCTGAAGATCGATCCAGTCATCCATCATTCAAGGTCCTCTGCTTCTCTTTAAAAAAAAAGTCAAATTTTAGTTGATGAAGATAAACACGTTAGATACATTGTTTTTGATGTAAAATGTTGCCCAAACCATTTTTTAAATATGTGATAAATTCTGTAACCATAATATGGTCTCTGGAATATTGCTCAGCAGATCAGCTTTGAGCATCCCATTTTTTGAAAGTTTACTTTCTTGAAACTTTAATCATCAAAGAAATAAATTTTATCTGTGTTATTACTTTTTATTAATAAAGAAAATGCAGTGAGAATCATTGTGTTTGCTTAAAATATGCTTTTTGAGCTTACAGTATAAAGCAGCGGTGTCCAATCTTTTGGCTCCCCTGGGCCACATTGAAAGAATTGTCGTTGGCTACACATAAAATACACTAACACTATGATAGTTGATGAGCTAAAAAAAAGGTCACAAAAAAATCTCATAATGTTTTAAGAATTTGTGTTGGGCCACATTCAAAGCTGTTCTGGGCTGAAGGTTGGACATGCCTGGTATAAAGCTTGTATGTAGTCACTTTTCATTGTTTCTACATGCTTGCTTCCACAGTGGCATTGTTACTTGGCGGGATTTGAATGAAATCTAAAGTAAGTTAACCTGCCTGTTAATTTTCCCTACAGTATGGTTTCACAAAGAATTTGTTCCATTCAAAAAATAACACCTGAGTTGGCACTGCATTGAAGTAGATGCTTTGCTCCAGCAGAACTGACTTGAAACTACAGAGTAGGATTAGGAAGAGCAGCTTCTCTGAATGGGAAATTAACAGTGGGGTCCCTAAGTGAAACAGTTGTGCTCACAGAAAAATATCTGAGTTTCTATGCGAACCTGAAATGTTCTTTAAAAGACAAAGGCCAAGTTCTTCAGTGCAGCGAATTTAGTTAGACTGATGGCATATGGAAAATGTCAATTGAGACACTACAAAATTTAGGGATCTGTCCTGGAGACATACTCGTAAAAGCTGAAAAGAGATATAATGAATATTTAGAAAATGACCAAGATTATGAAGAGTGGATAAACACATTATTCACTTCTTTCCCCAGTATTGAGAAGAGGCCAAAAGGAAATAATTTTTGAACAAGTAGAATGAAATAAAATTATATTTTACGTAAGAAGATGGTTAAGCTGTAAAACTGTCCCAATGTACAAAAAGACAAAGTATACATTGGACTTTGGGGTTTTTTATTTCAAATGGGCTATTAAACTGTAGTCACCGTGCTGAATATTATGCCTCTAAAACTTACTTATCTTATAACTGTAAATTTGTACTGCTTGACCCCTTTTATCCATTCTACCCACTCCTTGCCTCTGGCAACCATCAATCTGTTCTCTGTATCCATGAGTATAATATTTTTATTTATTTCTAATTTTATTAAATGTATTGAAGTCACAGAGGTCAGTATTTTTAGATTGCAGATCTAATTGAGATCGTATAGCATTTGTCTTTCTCTAATTTCACGTACCATAATGCCCTTAAGGTTTATCCATGTTGCCATAAATGTCAGTATTTCTTTCATTTTCATGGCTGAATAACATTCCATTGTTTGTGTGTGTGTGCGTGTATGTGTATTTTTGTGTATACATAAGTGTATATATACATTTTCTTTATCCATTCACGCATCGATGGGCACTTAGGTTGTTTCCCTGTCTTGGCAATTGTAAATAATGCTGCAATGATCATGGGGATGCAGATATCTTTTATTTTTCTTTACTGAAATATAATTGACATATAATTTTACATTAGTCTCAGATGTAAAACATAAGGATATGGTATTTTTACATATTGTGAAAAGATCACCACAGTACATCTAGCTAATAAATCATCACAAGGAGTTACAAAAATTTGTCATTAGAACTTTTAAGATGTACTTACCCTCTTAGCATCTTTCAAACATGCAATACAATATTATTAACCATAGTCCCCATGCTGTATATTACATTCCATGACTTATTTGTTTTATAACTGCAAGTTTGTACCTTTTGAGCCTTTTTACCCATTCCCCCAACCCTCACTCCAGCCTCTGGCATCCATCAGTCTGTTTGTTTTCTGTATCTGTGAGCTTGGTGTTTTCATTTGCTTATTATTTGGTTTTTCGTTTTCGTTTTTTTAGATTCACATATGTGATATAATACAATATTTGTCCTTTCGTACTCTGGTTTATTGTACCTAGGATAATGCCCTCAAGGACCACATTGTTGCAAATAATTTTGTTTTAATATCTGAATAATATTTGTGTGTGTGTGTGTGTCACATTTTCTTTATTCATCCACCCATTGATGGACACTTAGGTTGTTTTCATATCTTAGCTATTGTCAATAGTGCTGCAATGAGCATTGTGTTGCCTGTGTCTTTTTGAATCAGTGTTTTGTTTCCTTTAGATAAATACCCAGAAGTAGAATTGCTGGATCATGTGGTACTTCTCTTTTTCTTTTAAGTTTTGAGGAACCTCTGTGCTATCTTTCATGGGAGCTACATCTATTTACATCAGTGCACAAGAGTTCCCTTTTCTCCATATCCTCACCAATACTTGTTATTTCCTTTCTTTTTTAAAACAGCCATTCCAACAGGCGTGAAGTGATAACTCATAGTGGTTTCCATTTGCATTTCCCTGATAATTAGTGGTGTTGAACATCTTTTCGTACTTCTTGGCCCTCTGTGTATCTTCTTTGGAAAAATGTTTAGTCAGATCCTCTGCCCACTCTTTGATCAGATTGTTTGTTTGTTTTTTGCTATTGAACTATATGAGTTCTTTATATATTTTGGATATTAACATTTATATGATATATTATTTGCAAATATTTTCTCCCACTCAGTAGGTTGCCATTTCCTTCTGTGGGTGGTTTCCTTTGCTGTGCAGAACCTTTTTAGTTAGATGTAGTCACACTTGTTTGGTTTTGCTTTTTCTGCCTCTGTTTTTTGATGTCAAAGCCTATTATACATCATTGCCAACATTGAGGGAGCTTGAAAATTTGTTATGAAAAATTTTAGGATTCATATGAAATACTTGAGTAGAAAATGCTGCAGGCTGTCTACTTGTATTTTTTAACTAAAGTATAAATGGTATTAATTATTAAAACCTCACTTTATAATAATTTGTGCATTAAAAATTCTCAGAGCAGGAACAATTTAGAAAAGAATAAGCCATTCCCTTTTGTGCCTCTCACCTTTTACTATCTTTGATATTGCATTAAATTAGATTTTACTTTGCTTATTCTTAATTTGTTTTAATTTTAAATTTAGTTTTAGTGAAATAAACAAATACCTGAACATAGGAGTACTATTTTTTTAAGCAGACATGACCTTGGAAAATAACAGATCAATATCTTTAACTATTTTAACAATTGAAAAATTACAGCACATTACAGTGCTATTAACAATGTTATAAATAATGTAAACCTAATTAAATCTCAAATGTGGAGGAAAATAGTTCTAATTATATGTGATGTTGCAACAAGAAAGTTTTTCCAGAGGAGGTTCTCATATTTTATAAACACTGATGAGTTTCTTTCTTTTCTGAGGTAAGATAGAAATATTTGTAATTTAGAAATACTCTTTGTTATCTATTGCAAGGAATCTGAAGAAATCAAAACACTATTTTTAGCATACACTCAATCAAGCCAGTGAATAAAAATAAGAAGGAAAAAAATTTCTGTATTTAGTCAGTACAGTTATAGATGTTTTATGTAAGAAGGAGATGGATTAAATTATTGTCAATAATATTAGTCTTTAAAAATTTAGGGAAGAAAAGATGTTAGTCTTTAAGTATTAATGACTGATTTTATTCTAGGCATTTAAGTATAAATCTAAAAGAATAAGGGGAAGATATAATGTAAAAGTGTATTTCTTCATAAGTGGAAATTCATTCAACAAATAGCTATGAGTACTTACCAATGTCAGAACGCTGTAAGTGCTGAAGACATATTAATAGCAGTGCACAAAACAGATAGAACTGCCCTCATAAAGTTGATATTCTAATGGACAGAGGCCAACAGACATACCACAAGGTAAAATATTTAGTATGTTAGATGGTGAAAGTGCTATGGAGAAAGACAAAGGGAGAGAGGGCATAACATACCCAGAGCAGGAATAGAGTTGTCCCTGGACAACCTACTCATTCAGTGATTAGCATCAAAGAGGAGTAACTTAGAAGTGGAATGAGGACAAACAGAAAATTAGTTCTGCCTATCTTAATGCAGGTAGTGATTGAACTGGGAGTCTTCTGGAAGAGAAATTGATGAGGATCCTGCCAGGAGAAAAGAGTGTTCTGGGCTCCACCTTCACTCTGCTAGAGCAAACAGTATCCCTAGGGTATATTGATTTTTTTTTTAATTTCATCGCTAAAACACTAATTTTAGTGTCTACTGTGCCAGACAGTATGCTATATCTTGTGAATACAAAGATGGTTAAGGTTTCATAACTTCACATGAAAAGCTTAAATTCTGGCTCTTTAATAATACCTACTTATATAATTCTTTGATGTAAACTATTTAAAGATTAAATGTTCATGTTTTGATTCATTAAAGTGTATATTTATAGTAAATTATTGTCAGAAAGGGAATTTAACATTTTTTGAGGACCTTTACTTGTTTAGGTTTTGGGGTAGTGGCTTCATATACATATTTTTCATAAAACATTCCCAGCAGTTTGGTATTATGAATCTTATTTATTTTATTATTTTAAGATTTATTTTAGGGGAAGCCGGGATGGCTCAGTAGGTTAAGTGCTCACTTTGCAGCCCTGGGGACCGAGGATCGAATCCCAGCCCCGGCCCGTGTGGACCCATATGCTGAACTGGGGAGTGCCCCAGTTTGGTTCTCACTGCGGTGAGACCCCGGCCCAGTTCCTGCCCTGTGCAGCCCCACACCCACCTGTGGAATGAAACTATGTGGAAAAAACCAATGATGTGCAACTATGGAGGCTGCTCTGGGCCCTACTCCTTCTCTCTGTCTCTGTCTCTGTATCTCTCTCTCTCTGTCAAAAACAATAAAAATAAATCTTAAAAATAATTTTATTGTTTTTGACAGAGAGAGAGAACAAAAAACAGAGACAGAGAGAAGGGGGAATGTTCAGAGCAGTCTCTATAGTTGCACATCATCCGTTTTTGACATGCTTTCATTCCACACAGGTGGGCAGGGACTACACAAAGTGGGAACTGGCCTGGGGGCCTTCTGCATGGGTAGCACACCCCCAAGAGCTGGGGGCCGAACCAGGAACCTCCCACATGGGAAGCTCACCCTGGTGAGAACTGAACTGGTGCCACATCCCAGTACAGTATATGGGTCCGCATAGACCAGGACTGGAACTCGATCCTCAAAACCTGGGGCTGCAAAGCAAGCTCTTAACCTGCTGAGCCATCCAGGTTTCCCCTATGATTCTTATTTTAACATGGGGGAGGGGGCAGGTGTCCCAGTTCATGGAATAAGCAGGTAGCAGAACATGCAATTAAATTCAATCTTCATTTACTTTGTCAAAATATGATGTGTATAAAAGCACTGCATGAGATTCATTTTGTATCTTCATAATATAATCATTATTGTGTGTATAATACAGAAAATGTGATGAAATTATATGAGAATGTGTTAAATCCAAATATGCTATCTATAGCCATACTTCTCTAATGAAGGACCATGAGATTGAGCGTCTCCAAGTGACCAAGTTTAGGTGGTGATGCTAAGAGATTTATATCCTCAAAGCAGTCATCTTTTCCAGAAGTTACATACTTATTAGGGCATTAACTACTAAATTCTCTTTTTATGTACTGATGGGAGTCTCAAAAGATGAGCTGTCAGAAGCCAAAATACAAAATGTCATGTGCAGTTAGGTCAAAGACTGATCTGTCTCCCAGTTGTTACTGTCAGAAAGCTACTTTTTATTTTGTCAAGTGAAATAAAAATGTGAGTTTGCCTATGCTCAAATCAGCAGAACACAAAAACCACAAGTTCTTGGGACTTAACAGAAGCAAAATGATCAAAATGGCTCCTTCTATAAAACCGTTCTTAATTCTCTGACCTATGGTTTAAACTCAGGAAGGAGTACTTTAAATTACCTCTCCAGTATAGATGGGAGAAAAGCTTCTCTAACTATTTCTTAGAGTCTACATACCTGGAATTGCTCAGCCAGCAGCCATGTTGTTAGATGAAAAATATGCAAATTGCATTTTACACCCAAAAGGTATAACTAGTTGGGTTCATAGAAATAGAAAATTTCAGACAACACTATAGTCTTACTTGATTTTTTTTTTTCAGTTGTTCTCATCCTTATTTACACTGAGACACATACTTTTGTATAAATCACACTCTCATACATATATGAAGTCATTGTGTCCCTGACAAATGATAGAAAGCTGGAATTTTCAGAAATTCAAAGAAAATAATCTGTCAAAGATTCTCTGGACTTATCAACTTAAACCTTCACTAGCTGACCATTCAGGCTGGAGCAAATCACTTGACTTCCCCTTAGCTTCATTTCCCTCATATTCACAATCTCCAAAGTTCTGTAAAAATTCTGTTTGTTCAGTCAACTGATATTCATTTAATTCATTGTTTTGGTTGAAATACTATGCTTAAATTTGCAGAATCTGAAGATTGATAAAGTAGTTTTTATTTTTATATATTTTTTTATTTCTTTAGTACTGATAATAATATTTCTAAACATGTTAGCTTAAGAGCACATGGTGCAACTTCAAAGTCTCTGCCAGTTTTGACAGTTATGGAACTTAACAGTATAGAATTAAACAGTACTCAACAGCTCACTCTTAGACCAAAATCATCGCCAATCATTCAGCTTTACTCATCAGAAGTCATATTTTTCCCCCCTAATCACGAAGACACAGTTGTGCCATCTTCCAATGGTTCTTTGATAATGTTTCTAGTTCACCATATATTGTACCATGTCTTGTTTCAGTAAATAAAATAGTATCACAAAAATATTGCTCTTAAAATAAAAAAAAATAATTTAATATAAAATTTTAATATAAAAATGGGTGAAGAAGGACACATGGACAGAGTCTACTATTTTGGCCCTTAAAAGAACTTCTACTTGTCCAGGTTGGAACTCCTACCGGGCATTTCCAGGAAATCAATTTCATTTCTTTACTTACCGGTATGTTCTGGGACACTGATCGATATTGTACATTTTCAAAAAAAATTATATAAAAATCAGAACACAGTTCATCAATGTATAATTAAAACCATTTTAGTCAACCAAAAGATGCAAAGTCTACGGGTGACAAAGAGGACTTGGGAACTGCATTTTATGGCATACTCCATGTTCTTCCTCTATGTGGATACAAAATGAGGGTTTCTGTTCAAACAATTTATTTTACTTGTATAACACTCAATAAATACATCTACATCTTTTTTTTTTAGCCTCTATGCAGATTCCATGCTTCCATTCACATTTTCATTAACTCATTGTAAATATTTCCATAGTGATTATTTTCTATAAATGTGTGATTGGTTTAATGACTTCCTTGGATTAGAGTATGTCATTATTTCTTATCAGCTACTCATTTATAAGACATCTCACAGCATGAGTTACTTCTAAATTGTTTTGCTGCATCTATTTGTTTTCTTATTTTTCAAGTAGAAAAGATGATTTTTTTTTTTATCTTGTCATCAAATTTTTTTCAGGATATATAATTGCTTTCTACTGCTAAGATTCTAATTAAACTCTGACTGTGACAAAAATAATAAACACAAGAGCTTAGGCTTTGCACATAGAAAAAAAAAATCCAGAGATATATGTTCTTCCTTCTTGCATTCCCGGAGAACTGTTACAAAAACCAACCTGAACATATTTATTTGATGCCATTATTTTTCTTATAGTTAAACCTTGGCCCTTTTGTAATTTAAATTAATTAAATATATGATATAGATATTGACATAGATTTGGTCTTCATTATCCTTCATGAAGGAAAAATACAGTAATGCCTATAATCAATATAATGTTTATTTTCCTAAATATTGTTATCACCAAACATTTAAATAACACCTACTGTAATGTAATTCATTTTACTTTTGACTTTTCTACAATCTTGATAGTATGCCATTCTAGATATTCAAAGTGTCAAACACCACACACAATAGGTTAATTTTAGTTTAATGAATGTGTTCTCTCTTCAAACAATAGTCAACCATAAAGTGATTAAGTACTACTGCTACACTAGGACCATCTGCCATGTTGTTTGGTTGAGCCCTCCTTCCTCTGCTGTTCACATACCACCAACTAGAGATTATCAGCCTCAGCTTTGCCACTTTATGCTTTTGTTATGTGCATACCAAATGCTTTATTTCATACCTAGAAATAAATTAGAATCTCCTTCACCATTGGGTGGGCTTCAGATCCATTTGTCTGCTAGATTAAAAGCTTCCTAAGGGCAAGAATAGTATCTTATTAGTAGTAGCCATAATGCTTAACATAGTTCACAGTGCAGAGCAGGTATTTAATAAATGTTTCTTTTAAGTAAATAGGTAAATAAGTAATTGAATTAACAAAAATATGAACCCTAAATCTTGCTATCTAGAACTTACTAATTCCTTTACTATATATTCAACTTCTCAGTTCCCAAACATTTGATCTCTGCCTAAAGCCTCACATTAAGCTTGTATAAACTTTATTATATGCTAGATGTCAAATAGTAAAACTTCTTAGGGATGTTTTTTTCCTGCTCCTCTTATTATTTCTTATTCCTCCTTAAATCCCTTGTTAATTACACCTGTATAGTCAGACAACAAATATTAATTTGTTCATTCATTCAATTAGCATTTATTGATTTCCTACTATGTGCTGGACATTTTGGGTACAAACAAGGGCAAAATCAAGTACAGTCTTTGCCTTCATGAAAATTATAGTCTAGAAATGGAGAAAGGGAGTAATTAGATCATGATTGGAAAAAATGTGAAGTTACAACTAAGAAAAATGAGAGTATGATATTCAGTATTCTGAGAGCTCATGGTAAGAAAATTTTACCTTATTGGGTAAACTAGGCTTTCCTGAATAAGGTACACATGGGCTGATAGCTGAAGGACAAACTGGAAACAAACTATTAATATGTGATGAGTATGGGGAATAGAATCCGAGCAAATTCTTGAGAGAGCAGAAAAGGTACTATAAAGGTTGAAAAGTATGCTACACAAATGATTAAAGAAGTAGAGAAATAAGATCATGTAGGGCTTTTAGGTCATGTTGAGATTTATCTAAGAGTGATGGAGGTCACTGAAAGATGTTGAACAAAGGAGGGAAGTGATCAGATTTTCAATTTGAAATGATCACTGAAGCTGCAGGGTTGTAAGTGAACTAAAGAGGCACTATGGTGGATGTGGATAGATTAATTTGTGGTCAAGATGAGTTTTCAGGCTTGTACAACTAGATAGATGTGAGTGTTATTCATCAAGACAGAAAACACACTGAGTGTGTGGGAAGATCATACATTTGATTTTTGACATCAATGTGTGTTTGAAAATAAATCCTACAAGAGATGTCTTATAGGACATTGAATATATTGGCTAGAGCTCAGGAGAAATAATTTGTGTTTAGGTAGTAACTCAAGCTGTGGATGTGAAAGAAGGTATAGAATAAAAAAGAGAGAAAGCCTAAGTATGAAATTCGAGGTACTCCACTGTTTAATATCTATGTCTACAAAAATGAGCCTTCCAACAACAAAGAGCTGGCATGGAAGAAGGAGTGTACTACAGCAAATGTGTGGCAGAATACCAGGGAAGAATATGTTTTGAGCACAGGGAAGACATTGCCTATGTCAAAAAACTACTGTGATATCACCTGAAGTCTGAAAAATGTTAATTAGATTTGGTGACATGAAAATTATTGGGAATCTCAGCAAAAGCTGTTTCAATGGACTCATGAGATCAGAAACTAGGATAATGGGTAAAGAGAGTGTGGACGTTAAAATGGAGGTAAGTACTGTATAGAAAATTCTAGCTTCTCTAAGGCTCTGTGATTGTAGTGTTGATGACTCTCTGATGAAATGAGGTGACAATTACTAGGAAACCCTTTTGCCAATGTCCAATTTCATGGTGTTTCTGTATTATAAACAAGGTAGTGATAGAATTCTAGAATGTCTTCTCACTGGGACTGACCACTTTGTTGAATTACTAAACATGATGAATATTTTCTCACTATACTGCCTAATTGTATTCACAGAATCACAAAGTCTTCAGCAAGGCTCAAAGTACAATATAATTGATATCTATGTCTGACATCATATTTCCATGACTTTGTGGGTGAATTTCTATGATATTTTCATAAATTTCTTCTATAGCATTTAGAAAATGGAATTTAGAATTGGGGTACATAAGAAAGGTAATATTAAAAATGAAATATTGGTTTTGAGTCAGTTGTGATACCTCATGTCATTTCTTCCTTCCCTTCCTCCTTCCTTTCTTTTTTCCCTCCTTCCCTTTAAGAAATGAACACCCAATGATTATTCTATACCATATATGATGATTAATAGAAAAGGTAAATAAGAGGTAATGCTAAATACACTGAAATTGCTAAAACAAAAAATTTATGTTCAAATGAACATAGATTAATAAAAAATATTGAAGAGAATGGAATTAAGAGAATGAGAGTGATAAATACTTTTGATGTAAGACTCTGTGTGATGTGGAGATGAATAGAGCACTATTAAGAAAATATGTTAACAGAGATTTTCCTAGAAACTCTGCACAGGTCTGGAAATAAAGAGACATTGGTTATTGTAATATTTTAGATACTTATTTTGGGGATTGAGTATAAACAAGAGCCATAATTTAATAGAAGTATTCACAAGACTCAGCAATCATTAGAAACACATCAAAAAGAAAGGCAGTCAATTCTGAGTCAAAATAAGCCTTACATGTAAGATACTTTAAAAAGGAGATGACTTAATATGCTATAGTAATATTTTTGGCTTATTAGGCATCACATGTTGGTAGAACATCCAAGCATACAAATACAAAGCAGAAGAAAATTCAAACATATTTAGATTACTGTACAGCATTTCCTTTAATGCTCCTTGGAAATGCCAACTCAGTAACCAGCATTTTTTTTTTTTATTGAGTTTTCAATGTTTGAGAGAAGGTGAGAGAGAGACAGAGAGAGAGAGATAGAGAGAAAAGTGGAGAGGGCCCGGAGCAGTCTCTATAGTTGTACATCATTAGTTGTGACATGGTTTCACTCCACACAGGTGGATGTGGGGCTGTGTGGGGCAGGAACCGAACTGGGGACTTCCCACATGGGAGATGAGAATGTTCACAGAGGTGAATCCATCTCCACAGCCATCAGCTGTGCCGCAGTTCAGCGATGGGGTTTGCAGGGGCTGAGTGGGGTGAGGGCCAAGGGGCTGGGCCCAAAATCCAAACCCAGATCTGTGGACCTTGAGGCAAGTGTTCAATTGCCGAACTATCCCAGCATCACCCAGCTTTTTCTAATATATTCTCTAGATTGGTAAAGACAAGGGAAAAAATCTATTGATTGAACATATGTTACAAATATTCACTTTCATCAAAAAAGTAATTAAATTTTATTTTTGATGGTAAGTAAAATCATTGTAAGTTTATTTCAGGTATGTCTTGTGGAATCTGTTGTTCTTAAATGACATAAGTAAAGCGTCTCAACTTTATCTCAAGAAAATGTACACCATATTCTCTTTTAATAACTTTTTTATTTTTTAATTATTCTTGACATACAATATTATATTAGTTTCAGGTGCACAACATAGTGATTAGATATTTATAAAACTTACAATGTGATCACTTTGATAAATCTAGTACCCATCTCTAACACCATACATATTACAATATTATTGACTGTATTTCCTATACTATACTTTACATTCCCATGACTATTTTGCAACTATCAATTTGTACTTCTTTGTCCCTTCCCTTTTTACACGCATTTTTTCAACCTGGCCCCCAATCTGGCAACCATCAAAATGTACACAATACTCTTGAGTTCCCATATAATGATCTTATAAAGAAGGTTTATTTTTAGGCACTAAGTTCAGCCAAGTACACTTTTTTTTTCCATATTAGTTGAGTAAAATACTTGAGTAGACTATAAAGTATGAGACTATTTCCCCCAAAACTTACTAAATTTCTATTTAATGTAATATTAGCTACTTTAATGATGTTTAAATAGCTTAATATATTTTTCTCTAGATCTCATAATGACATAATGATTTAAAGTTTATGCATGCTTGAAAAATGCTTTATTATGCCCCTTTTCCAAATTGTTTATTTGAAAATTATCCTCAGATAGTTTTTATAAAATACAGAATTCTTTCTTTATTCCTTGCTCTGAACAAGTCTTTAAGTAGATTTTCCAAAATATGAGTTGTTAGGTTTCTTTTGTTGGGTGTTTGTTTTGTTTTTGCTTTGCTTGATTAATCAAATCTTCTGTAATATTTACTTGATTTAGTGAAATATATGATTTACTTGACTCACAATGATGTACACAAGAAATGATTAAACTCACAGTAATTGAAGTCTAATTATTAACCAGTGATCTAGATGATGAACAAATTACCGGTAACCTTATGTAACGCTAGTCCCATATGTGGGACAATTGAAAGGGTGTAATGGTATATTTCTATCCAAAATACGGATTTTGTCTCTAGGAGTCCCCCAAAACTTTACATATCTTTGGAAAAATCATGAATGTTGGGAAGGGCATTGAACTGAACTTGTCTTGGAAAAATCAATCTTCTTTAGTTTTAGTTTTTTCACTTGCAAAATACAGATACTTTTTACTTATCATGCAGATGTTCTGACTAAATTAAGTTAATATATGTGACTGGTTTGAACTGGATAGATGGCATTAAACTCTAGTTAATTATTCTTTCGATCACCTATGAACCAGCCCCTAAGTAAAATTCTGAGGAAATACTTGTAGATATGTAACAGTAAATTTTCAAAGGTGTCTTGGGAAAATTATTATGGGACATTGACACTGGAGAAATGGGACTATGGTAAAGATACTCTGAAAATTATTTTTGTGGGTGGAAAGAAGAGGAAAGAAACTTCTGTTTCTTGATTTTGTCCCTGGAATTTATTCTGACAATAGCCTATAACCTACAGCAGCAAATGTTTTTGTCTTGGTCACCAAGGAGTTTAATGAGTTAAGCCTAGTTTAACAGCAACAAATTATAGAATAATTTGTTTTCTTTTATTGATGCACATGTTATATATCTGTTTCCACTTTAATATCCTCATTTGCATAAGTTTAAATAGGCATATAAATTACAGCTCTGAGGCTGTGTGTGATAGTTTATGGGTCCCTGCACCTTATGATGTCTGCTTAAAGATGCAGCTCAAATACTGTATTAGGAACATTTCTTATTTTTCTCCTTGTAAAACCTCTGAATTTTTTTTTTTTTTTTTTGACAGAAAGAGTGACAGAGAGACAGAGAGAAGGGGGAGGGCCCAGAGCAGTCTCCACAGTTGACAGCATTAGTTTTCCATATCGTTTCACTCCACAGGTATTGCAGGGCTGCACAGGGCAGGAACTGGGCCAGGAGCCTCCCTCATAGGCCCTGGAAAGAACTGAACTGGAGGCACACCCCAGTTCAGCATATGGGTCCTCATGGGCTGGGGCTGGGACTTGCTCCTTGGGCTCCGGGGCTGCAAAGCGAGCGCTTAACCTGCTGAGCCATCCCAGTTTCCCGAAAACCTCTGAATTTAATTCTGAGTCAAGAATGCTGTTTTGTTTCCTGTCTTTTCATGCATTAATTCATTACAAATGAATACCTATTTTTGTGGGATATGATGCCATATACAGTTTGATAAGCCATTGTGCCTATCCTCAATTTACATGCAATCTAATACAAAAATAAAACATACCCATATTTATAATACACAAATGAAGGTTTTAAGTACCACCTGGGTAATAGAGAATGTATGGGGGTTCCAAACAAGGACCAATGACTCTTATCACAGTGAAAATGGGTAGCTTAGAGGAAGTGCCTTTTGAACTGTACCTTAAAAAATGACTGGTGATATCTTGAAAAAGATGCACTACATATAAATTATGAGCTATGGAAAGATTTAGAATAAGAAATAATATCATTAGAGAGATGCTTTGAGAAGAATGACATGGTGGCTTTTGCCAGATTGACTAAAAATCAAGGGATGATTCTGCAAATGAAAATGCAGCTGGGCACTATTTTTATAATAGGTCCAAGGTTGCTCGCACTGAGCCCCCTGCTACAGAAGCATCTGCAAAGATATTTTTTTTAATAGCAAATTTCCAGATTTCTCCTGAGACCAATTCAGTGGACCTTAGGGAGGGCCCAGAAACAATGTCAAAAACCCATCACATGATTTTGATGCATAACCAAGGTTACAAACCAAAGGTTGCAATGATAAAACTTCTGCCTTCATTAGTAGAAACTGGAATTAGGATAAGATAATAAGGCAAAAGGAAAGAAATGTTGGAATGACATAGAAGGTTAGATGCTATTAATTGCCCAACATGCAAAATGACAGTGTTTTCCATTTGCATTTTATAAAATGCACCTGTGAAAGATTTTTGGTCTTATTTTATTGCTATATTTATAGGGCACTTAATATCTATTTTACAACCATTTTTCTCACTTGATCACAAACTTTGTAAAAATAAATTTCAGAAGTGTTTCTTCTATTGATTCTATTATATCTAGTGATAGAAGTTGCTGATTATAATTCTGAAGTTATTTTAAGATTTTTAAGTTCTTTTACAATTACATTGAATATTTAAAATTACTACCATAGGTATTTTTAGGAAGAATAATATCAGCTAATTAAGAAAGAAAACCATTATGTTTTAAACAGTTTCAGGATTTTGCTATCCACTTTGCATCTCAAATTCTATATATACTTTATATTAAGACTCAAAAGGCATAAGAATATAAACTGGAATTTGTTTTTAAATGTACATTTAACATATTCATATTTAGTTATGCTATGTTTATAGAGATGTTTTATTCTAGAGTTTAATCAGATGTTTCTGGGTCTAAATAAAATCCAGTATTTTTTTAAAGGATTTATTTTATTGTTTTTGATACAGAGAGAGAGACAAAGAGAAGGGGGGGGGGGGGGGGGGGGGGGGGGAGAGCCCAGAGCAGTTTCCATAGTTGTACACCATCAGTTTTCAACATGGTTTCATTCCTCAGGTGGGCATGGTACACACCCTAGGAGAGAGCCAAATTAGGGGCCTCCCACATGGGAAGCTCATCTCAGTGGGAACCTAACTGGGGAGGGAAGCACACCCCAGTTTAGCATACTGGTCTGCATGGGCTCTGGCCAGGACTCAATCCTCTGACTCTGGGGCTGCAATGCAAGCACTCCACTCACTGAGCCATCCTGGCTTCCCAAGTATTATTTAATTAAATGGTAGCCTACACTAAAATGATGAGAAAAGCTAAAAGAAAAGAGCTCCAGTGGAAAACTCAGGTTTCAGTGATTACTTTTGTAAATGTAAAGTAGCTCAGCTCTCTAGCTGAGCCCATCAAACAAAATTTAAAATCATGTATAGGACCCATCTGTTGAGCCAGGATTTTCTTTTAATTTCACTGAAATAAATCTCAATAAGCCATTTAGCCAAATTATGATTTTTCTAATAAATTATATTAACTCATGGTGAAACAAAAATTCTTGTATGACTTAAATGATAATAAAAATGATTGCAAATAAGGACATTTAGAACTTATTTTTTTTAATAGAGGATATTTGAGGAGGGCATAGATTTGTTTATTGAAATCAGCATTCCTTAACTACATCAAAAATTCAGCATATCTAAATTCACTTAATGTTTTTTTTCTTACCTCTTTGTTTACTGGCAACTAACCATATTTAGGTTATTGTTTACTATTGATCTATTCTCTTGAACTATATAGATTTTTTTTCTATTGATGTACATAGAAAATGAGCAGAGCATTCTTTATTTACAAGTACCTGCGTTAGTTGTACCCAATGAAACTATGAAAATCCCTCTTTAATTACATTTAGAACTCTCCTCTGTTCGAATCCCTTGGCTTAATATTTATAAAACCATAGTTTTCAATTACTGTTTTGCTACCCCATATCTTTTCAAGAAATATAAGCTTGAAAACCTTTCTTTTCACAGACTCAATATAAATTCTCAAAGCAGTTACAACTGACCCTGAGCTTTATTAGAAAGCTCTTGCCTATAGTGATTTGAAATGTTTTCTTATAATTTCACATATAGCTCAATCCCTTGTGGCTATACAGAAGAAATCTTACTTCACATAACAGCCTTTCAAGTATTTGAAGATGATTGTATTCATACTCTTATGTCATGCTGCCCTAGGCAATTTTTCATGAGTCCTGGCTTTGCTTTCTTTACCATCCTGTCTTCTGGATATAATCCCAATTAGTCTATCTACCACAAGTTGACTACAACACCCTGCATTAATCTGAATATCACAGAATAAAATGGGTCCCACACTAACCTTGTTCTTGAGCATATATTTCCATTAACACTCCTGCCACCCAACCACTCATAAGCTAACCTGATCAGATTAGCTTTTTAAATGATTGTTTCACAATGCTGGCTCATATTAAATGTAGAGTTAATTAGAATTTGGGCCTGAGATAGAACTCAAACACTAATAATTAGGTAGACATGCCCCCACCCCCTCATCCCCCACCCCCCCAAAAAAGTTAAGTCTTAACTCAGGTTATATTGAACAAATCTTTTAGGAATTTTAAAGCAATATATTATTAAGAGATTTTTATGTCCTTTCTAAGGTTTTTAAGTACTCTCATATCCTATCCTATATAAAATAATTTAGCTCAGAAATGTACAAGTAACTGCAATAGACATTTACTTATCCATTTTTGTTTGCTAGCTTATTCCTTTCTTCCTATTTATTTAATTCAGTTACTTACTTACTTTCTATTTATTTGATGGAACTGTGCACGGTACATGCTTGGGCTGGGCTTCATTCCTGCAGGAAAGAGACTAGGAAAGCAGTGATGTGAGAGGAGCTTTTCCCTTGCTCTTCTTCTCTTTTCCAAACAGGTTGCCTGCCAAAGCTTCATCCCTCTCTGTAAAACTGCCAGGGTTGGTTTATGCAGTGTGAGTGTGTGATTTGCTTTGCTGGGGAACGCTGGGCAGCGCTGACTGATTGAGAGAATTGAAAGCTGTAGACTCTGGGACAAGGGGGCGGCCCTGTGGGCTTATGAGCTGGTTACATTTTGGTCCTTTTTCAAGCTAGGGGGATAAAACTCTTGGTAAGGACAGACTAGTCTATGCTAGCTAAACTGACTGCTCTCCTGAACAGTACAAATGACCCTCACTGCAGGTGCATTATTCACTAAACAGTATTCACCAGAGCGCCACCTAGACAAAAGTAAACAAGTAATATATAAAGAGATCAATTGGAGCTAATTTTTATATATAAGATAGTCCTCAGAATTATTTATAATGGGAAGAAAAAAAGATACAATCCAAATGGCTAATAATAATAGTATTAATTATAGTAGATTCATAAAATATTGATGAAATACTAAATACAAAATTAAATCTCAATGTAGTATATATAGTGGTATCTCATTATTAAAATGCATATATGATATATTTGGAGAAATAAAGATAATAATTGAGACTGATATGCAGAAGCAGGAGAAATGAAAGATTATAAACTACAATTTTAAAAGATTTATTGCTACATAGTGAAGTTATTGATGACTTGTTTTAATTTTTACATTTGTGTTATATATGTTATACAAATATATAGGCAATAAAGTTGCTACTTTTGCAATAAAAACATATATATGTGTATATATACCGTATGCATATGTACATATGTAAATTTAATTATGACCGTTACAAAAGAAACCAGCTCTAGGAAACTTGAGAAAAACAAAAGAAAAAAGAAAATAATGTGCTAGTAGGCTATCAAAGAACTCCCCAAATCTGCTGAATCCAAGCTTGTAAAAGATATTTGAGAAAATGGATACCAAAGGAGGCCAGGACACCCAATACAGAGTAGGATCAAGCAGAACATGGGATTGGCCTGTTTAGACTCTTCCACTGGTACCTTTGTCACTGGACAGTTCATCTGTGCCATAGTCACTGGATACCTTTGCTTTTATGCCCAGAAAAATCACTAACTCTCCTTAAATGTCTACCTAACTTTGTTAGGATACAGAAGTCCAAGGTGGGGTGGTGTATATTATTGGGCCATAACCCATAGCATATATGTGTGCCCACGCTTCTAGGGCTCTGTGTGACTCATCTCTGCATGGCTCATCTCTGCTTCCCTGGGCTTCATCTCCTATTTTGATTTCTGTCATCTCTCTCCAATAGAAAGGGATTGGACACTGAGTCGTGGCAAATGTTTTGTACATCAAAGGTTAGAATGGAATAGTAGAATATTGTATTAATACTTCTCTAGAGGTTCTTTAATACAATCCTTAAAATAGAATTTCATCTGTACCAGAAAGTATAACTGTGTATGCCTCAATTCCTACGACTCTGGGACATTTCAGTAATGTGTGTTTTGTGACTCAGACATAATAGAAATGTATTCTCCTGGACACCAATACATGGACTGATTTATGAATGTGTTCCCAGCCTCAGACACTATATATTAGTGTCACTATATTCTATCCTTCAAGAGAGCTATGACATTTAGTCTTTTTGAAATATTAAAGCAGGATAAATTACTAAACTAACTGCCAAAATTCAGATTTAAAACAAAATAAATATTTTTATTGTTTGAGTGGTGTGTAGAAACTCATCTTCTTGTTATTAAAAGACTTGAAAGAAAAATGTAACCTAAATGAAAGTCATGGAAATACATGATTAGTTTAATAATGTAGTGACAACCTCTTACTAGTAAAACAATAACATTTAATAAGGATATTCTCTGTAATTTATAAGATGGTTTACAAGGTCACAAAGGAAGTCATAGATGTAGTACCTACCACTGAGTTATCTTATGAGCTAATAGATGACATTCAATAAATAAAAATGAAAAGGAAGAATGTATAATAGGTAATTTATAGCTATATCATTTATAAATGTGTACTAAAAGATATTGGCATGGCTTTAACTCAGTGAGGTCTATCTAATACAAAATCAGGAAGCAACTAAGTTTTCAATTCACATGTTTTTCCTTTTGTTTTTATTTTATTCTGTTAGATGCATTTTTGTAAACTTTTATAACCAAAAGATCTCTAACAAGCATTTTTTATTAAAAATCTCATATAACTATATTAAGAATATAGTCCAGTAGAAGTATCAGCTCTTTTTTATGAGTTGGTAATGCTCCCACACCCTGTATAATCATCAAGGAAGAGGGGAAAGAGCCCTTTAATAGTCATTGTATTTTATATAAATTAAGTCTCAGCAATTCAACGCCTTTTATGATTCATTCAGTTGAAATTAATATCCTTTCTTTCCCTCTATGTTGCCCCTAAACTTGCTTTTACCTGTATTATCTCATTCAAGTTTGCATTATATGATGACAATAATGATGATAATAATGAAGCCCTTAGTGATTAAGAATTCAAAGTCTAAACAGATTAGCTGATTTGTTCAAAGTTGTGCAGCTTATAAAATGCTAGGATTCAGTCTTTTTTACTTATTTATTTATTTATTTTTATTTTTGACAGAGAGAGAGAGAGAGAGAGACAGAGAGAGACAGAGAGAGACAGAGAGAGAACTGAACTGGGGGAGCTCCCAGCTCAGCATATGGTTCCACATGGGCCGGGACTGGGACTCGATCCCCGGTCCCCGGTGCTGCAAAGTGAGCGCTTAACCCACTGAGCCATCCCGGCTTCCCCTAGGATTCAGTCTTGAACACTGATTCTAGAGTCCATATTTTCAATCCCTACATTATTACTAGGTCATAGATTTTTTTCCTCTGGATTTTTGAAGATAAAAACATCATCTTATTTAGTAGTAATGTAACTTCCATAATACTTGAGACCATGATGACCTTAAGATAAATAGGATTAAAAGTAAATAAACCAAAATGTTCAATGCAGTTGTTATATAGTATGATAAGTAATTAATTTCATTCTTTTACTATTTTAATCTTGTTTTAATGTTCTGTAATGAATAGAATTAGCTCAGGGCATAGTTAAGAGTACAAATTATGATCAAACATGCCTGTTTTTGAATTACTTCTTCCTTATTTTTTGACTGTAACTAGTTATCTTTGACTTTCGTTATCTAATTCATAAAATAGGACTATTATAATGACAATTACATTTATGATTGTTGTAACAACTAAAGATATACTTTTTAGAGTGTCTGGTAGAAAGTAATCAATAGATGCTAGCTATTATTTTATTT